>JAPMUY010002673.1:22500-50000 GCA_026901105.3 Galaxias olidus | reverse complement strand
TACACACACACACACACACACACACACACACACAATATTCTACTGAGGGCTGGGCTTCATGGTGTCTATGGTAACACCGGAAGGTTCCTCGCGCTGAAGGCGACTAAAGCCCATCTTCACTCCACAGGACCAATGGCCACCCACCGCCACTGGAACTCCAACGTTCACCGTCGAACCTCCATCAGAAAAAGCCAAACACTCGTCGGTGTTATGGGTTCACCGGGTTCAAGCTCTAAACTGTTTATACTCGTCCTAATTTTCCTGTAGCCATTTCCGGATAGTGTTTTGTAACCAATGAGGTTACTTTGACAGTCCACAAGCACACACACACACACACACACACACACACACACACACACACACACACACACACACACACACACACACACACACACACACACACACACACACACAGAGAGAGGCCTGGTATGCCAAGTGAAAGGAGGCCTCTGTCTCTCTGTTCTCGAGAACTCCCCGACTACATTCGTGGAATTTGTGATCTGGGTGATAATATGAATGGCTGATCACACTGCATGTTGGATACGTATGCAGAAGTGCGCACACATGATATCCTCAGGAACTCTTTCTCAAGAAACTCCAGCAGCTTCCCTCTGTTAATGAAAAGCGTCAACTCTCAGTTGGTTATGGTGTGTGTGTGTGTGTGCGTGTGTGTGTGCGTGTGTGTTTGTTTGTTTGTGACGAGTGTGTCAGTGTGTGCGTGGATAGGCTCGCTCAAAATTCCGATCCATAATGCCACATCGACAAAAAAATCTCACTGCACCTCAACCGTGAGGAACAGTGGAGGAGAAACTCATAAGAGCAAGTCCCCCCCCCCCCCCAAGAGAAACAGTGGGACAGGCTGGGACACCTCGCTAACGGCCAGGAGAAACAAAAGGAAGGGGCGGGGCCTCTATGAATAGCCTCATCCAGCAATATCAAACAAACCCAATCACTTGATCACGGAGAAGCCGGCCCACTGTGTGCTACTGTTATCGGGCTTCCTCAAAAGGTCAGAGTTTAGTGGCACTATAATCAGCAGCAGCCCACACTCCAGTGCACAAAGGCGCTGGGACGCAGCCCAAATAATAGCGGGACATAATCAGCGGAGCTACAGGCCTTTCCCCCGCTAGGAAGACCGCGTCCGATCGGCAACGCTACCTGGGATCGTGCATTGTTTTGGCAAAAGCAATTTTTTTTCCAGTACATCCATAACCTAGGACCTCAAAGCTAACGTTGTTGGGACCCAGCTCCCTTTTCTTTGCTGATGGAGTGCCCATGGCGGGACGACAGACAGGAGTAATAGTGTACGGCTGTCTCTCTAATTGTTTGACTGGTGTCTGAATGTATCAAGACAAAGCAGCATGCAGTGAAGACAGAAGCAGAACAGCGTTAGCAGGCTGTGTGTGTAATTTGACAGAATTATGAATAATTACAGCCTATGGAGAAACACACACACTGGATGTAAACGGAGGGGGAGAGCTTCTGAATCAAATCTTTTGTCAGTGAGTGAGTCACATTATAGTGACATCAGGCAATAACTAATTGGAACACAACCCAGAAGTCGGTTTCTTTATATATTTATATATGGGTGTGTGTGTGTGTGTGTGTGTGTGTGTGTGTGTGTGTGTGTGTGTGTGTGTGTGTGTGTGTGTGTGTGTGTGTGTGTGTGTTTTCATGTGTGTATGTCTTTTTGTGTGCGCGATCCCCTCACAAAATCCTTTCAGGGACAGACGTTTCGGTGGTGAACTCAGTATCTCACAAAGTAATACGTCGTACGTCGCCACAGAGGCAGAGACCCTAAATCAGTGTCCCTAAAGTGTTTTGTCAAGGTTACAACAGGACTCACTGGCGTCCAGACAGTCTGGCAGCCCACTGTGACCTGTGCCCTGTCTCCACCGGTCCACCTAAAACTATCAAAGGCTGTTCACATAACAAACACGCTAGCCTCCTCACAACTGCTTTTACATCACAACAAAGCGGACATTGTCAGTGGCTCAGAATATGCTGTGTGTGCATGTGTGTGCGTGCGTCGGTGCGTCTGTGTGTGATTGTGTGGGTGTGCGTTGGTTTTTGTCTGTGCACTAAATAAATAAAATGCTTTATTTGCAATTGGTTCTCTAACATGGGTTACAATTACATCCCATGGGCTATGCAAACACTAGGTACTAATTTATCAAGTGGGAACCAAACACATCCGAAAGTGACAAGATTATGTAACTTATGTAATGTATGAGCAAATTATTTAGGCAAAGGAAAGATTCTGTGTTGTGCCAAGTTTTACAGCACTGTAATTCATCTCCAGACTTTAAGATCATCAGCAAACTGAATCAGTGGACAGTAACCACCTCTGAATGGTGTTGCACGGGTTGTCTATTGCCCCATGCTACTGGGAAATGAAGTTCTCCTTCTTCTGTTACCATATACTGTCTGTGTGTACACTGGGAGTATTTATCTTTTTTAAACTCAAAATCCGACTCATCGTCATACTTTGATCTTGTCATTTGTTTTCTAAATGATACAATGACAGTGCATCGCACCAACAGCAAGGCCAACTAATTGAGGGTTGAGAAGGTGTGAGGAGCACAGAAAGAACACATGCACCAAAGGATCTGCAATTGTATGATCAGAAATAGTATAACAACTAGTGTCACCCAGCCAAAAGAAATGTCTACCTCAAGTCAAGCAAAACTGCTAGTGGACACTACAAAATAGCATTTCTGGCCTGGATGAGTCGGAGAATATGTTTAAGAAAATAATCGATTTTACTGAAGTTTGGTTAAAAAAAAAAAGGTTTCTGCATGCAGAGGCTTAGGGTTCACCAACAGTTTTAGTGTTGTGTGTGTGTGTGTGTGTGTGTGTGTGTGTGTGTGTGTGTGTGTGTGTGTGTGCGCGCACTGGAGTTTTGTCGTGTGGGCGCTGTGACATCACCAACAGCACAGTCTCTGTCTCTTTTGGAAACCGGATGCTTTTTATCACAGATCTCTGGAAACAGACGAGACCCCGACACATTCAGACTCACACAAACAGAAATACCTCAGATACGCACGCTGTTGTGCCATTGAGCGGCGCTTGAGCCAATCAGCGAAAGCCAGGGGTGAGAGGAGGAAGTACGTGTGGTCACACTGTGTTGTGTGCTCATCGTGGGCTCCGTCGGAAATAGCTTGGTCAGAGTAAACAGCACGTCCCATTCACAAAAACACAGGCTGCTTACGCCGGCAGCACCACAGTCCAGGGGACAGAGAGAAAGAAGCGAAAGACAGGAAAAGACAGGAGGATTTGACTGACAGATAGAGAGGGAGAAACGAGAGCGACACAAGACGACTGAGAAGCACATGGGAAACAGTCAGACAAAGAGAGAGTGATGGTGACATCACATCCTCCAGGCTGGTTCCAGTTCCTTGGTTTGGAAAACACCACAAACCCACGTCACGTGGTGAGACACTTTCCAACTATCTCTTTCACACACACACACATACACAATAACACAGTAACACACACACACACACACACACACACACACACACACACACACACACAGTAACACGGTAACACACACACAGACACGCACACAGTGACACAGTAACACACACACACACACACACACAGTGACACACACACACACACACAGACACACACACTCGTATACTGTACACACAATCACAAGCCCCCCACTCTATGTGCGTCTGTGAGTAGCAAAATGGAGTTACCAGCTGCTCCCCCTGCCCACGCATTGTGCCGTTAGAACCGACCACTTTCCACGGTTCACTCGCAAGCACCCATAGAACGCACAGACGTGTCAACGAAAACAGCTATTTCCCCATTACCCTTCTGTAGAGCTGGATTTTACTGTGCTTATCTGTCTTGTGGTGTGTGTGTGTGTGTGTGTGTGTGTGCGTGCGTGTGTGTGTGTGTGTGTGTGTGTGTGTGTGTGTGTGTGTGTGTGTGTGTGTGCGTGTGTGCGCGCGTGTGCGTGCGTGTGTGTGTGTGTGTGCGTGCGTGTGTGTGTGTGTGTGTGTGTGTGTGTGTTCACCTGTAGTGTGTGTGTGTGTGTGTGTGTGTGTGTATTTGCAGGATCCCGTGGCGGGATCTATTTTTAGACACACAGGAGAGCGGAAGTGTCTGCCAGAACTATCACTTCTGTTTTCAAGGTGAATAAACACACACACACCTCCGGGGATAGCATCCAGTGCTAGTAAACCCATTGTGACCACACACACCTACGCAGTCTTCCACTTCTGAGTTTCCTGAGGGGAACACACAGCGACATGCCTCAATACTGTACTGTGGCGCCAGTTCGTTTTGGGGATTTAAGGACTTTAATATCACCTGATCAAGAAGATTCGGGAGACAGCGGGTGTGCACTTTGTGCGTGCGTGTGTGTGTGTGTGTGTGTGTGTGTGTGTGTTTGTGAGTGTGTGTGTGTGTGTGTGTGTGTGCGTGAGTGTGTGTTTCTATGCGTGTGGGTGTGACAGAGAGAGAGAGACAGATCTGGCGTGTTCTCACTTCCTCAAACATCACGTGGTAGGAGAAAGCAGCAGTGTGAAAGGCGAGTGGGTGACGTGGTCACGGGTTGGATCCCAGTTCCTATCAGGTAACCACGCTGCCAGGGAGGCCCAGCCCTGGACCAGCGTCGCTGGGCAGAGCCTTTTCTGACGCCCCGGACACAACCACAGACTGCTGCTGCCTTCTCAAAACAACTGTGGACTGTGGGGGCTGGCAAGGGGGGTTGTTCAAATCCCTCCCTACCACACAGAAACATACACGGCGCACACACACACACACACACACACACACACACACACACACACACTTACATATGTACACACACAAGCACCAACACAGACAGACACATGTACACAAACACACAGACCCAGTCACACACACAAACCCAGCCACACACACACACACACACACACACGGAGAGAGACACTAAGAAGTATGAGGACCAAATCCCTCTTCCCCTGGGGTGAAGCTCTGAGGGGGCTAATGGACAAACTCAGTCACCCTCACACCCTCCGTCCCCTTGTTCTCCCCCGTCCCCCCACTCTCCCACTCCGATACTGTTTTCCAGCCCACTGGAAACAAGGAGGGGCACGCTGGTGTTGGGGGAGCCAGCGAGTGGGAAAATGGGTCAAATACAGAACACGAGGGGGGGAAGGTGGGCTGTCAAACCACTAGTGTGTGTGCGTGGGGGGGGGGGGCCTTAGGGGGGAGTCACCTTCAGGCTGCACGCTGTCAGTCAATCAAAACACGCTCACACACACACACACACACACACTAGTCTGCAGAGCGGTCACGTCCGACCACTGAAGCTGCCTTCCTCACCTCTGAACTCATTGTCCTCACTGTGGTCCTGTCCTCTCCACATGTTCTGGGGGGGGGGGGGGGGGGGGTTCCTGCTCCTCCACCACCTCTCATTTGTGGTGTACATGCAGGGGGAAAAAGAGAAGGTGTTCATGAAGGTGGACAAAGACACCTAATGGGTGCACAAAGGACTCTATGGGCTCCTACATAAAACTACGATGACATCACAATGCCGGGCTAGAAAAACACACCAATTTTAGCTCATTAACAAACAAGCGTCTCTATTTTGATGCGACCGCGGCAGTAGTCTTTATGCGTGAAAGTGTGTTCGTGAATCCGTATATGTGTGTGTGTGTGTGTGTGTGTGTGTGTGAGAGAGAGAGTGGTGTTAATGCGTGGGAGACAGTTACGTATTTTGGCTTCGAACATGGCTGTTGATGGTTTTGAGTTGTCATGACGATCGTAGTAGGACTTCTCCATGGTGACTGTGACAAGACACACACACACACACACACATCAACAATTTCATAAGGCTGACCCTATTTTAGTGCAGTCCATTAAAAACATGACTATATATGGTCTGTTTTGGTGACAGATATCTCTTTTATTAGTTGAACCATGTGGTCTCCTTTGCTGGGATCCCAGCTCATACTTTTCTCACTTCCTTCCAATGTCTCTTAGTGAATGAGGGTATCGCCTTGGCCTAGCGAAACCTAAGGGACCTGCAACCTGTTTCGCTACGCTGATCCGTCTGGCCACAAACCAATGGGCACCGATACCAACAGGCAATTCCATGGCTAGTCTGAGCGGCATACACAGTGGGCTGTACTAACTCGAGTTCAGCTGGCGATGAAAAGGACTGGCACCGTAAAAATGGCTAAAAACAACAGAATGACATGTAATGCCATGGCCTCTCCTGTGGAGCACAACAGATGCATCCAAGGTAACACCCCGACACTTCATCTGGCTCAGTGAGAGTCTGGGCTGACGGATGAGGATGTTTGAACAGCATCGTCTCTGCTGAGGGAAACAACGCTACGTTCAGAAGTTGAAGTGCTTTCAAGTTGAAGAACAGTTCTCCCCTCTGTTCTCAGTTGGATGTGGTTTTACTAGGCTGAAATTTGGGGTTAAAGGGTTAGGGGTCAAAGACTCATTTCACCTGTTGACCTCCAGCAGACACGTAGGATATCGTTCAGCGTCAGCCAATAAAGTCTGCCCCTCCTTCCACATCACGACTGACATCACAGCGAAACACCAACAGCTGTGGAGCAGTCAGTCCACACCGAGCCGTGAGGCAAGAATGGTCTGCGTGTGTGTGTGTGTGTGTCTGAGTGTGTGTGTGTGTGTGTGTGTGTGTGTGTGTGTGTGTGTGTGTGTGTGTGTGTTTGTGACAGAAAGAGAGAGTGTGTGTGTGTGTGTGTGTGTGTGTGTGGGTAGGGGGTGGGGGGGGGGTATCTAGGTCACTATTGCGTCTTTGAGCAGGCAGGTCTGGTGCGGTCAGTGTGGGAGTTGAGAGTTGAGAGATGAGTCACAGGGTCAGTCTAAAGTCACATTCCGCATAGAGATAGAGCCAGACAGCAGAGAGGCACAGACCACAGGCGAAAGGAGGGAAACAGGGAAGCCGCACGCATCGTTTGCGGTCTCCGGTACTTTAGTATCGTAGACTGAACACAAAGCTGATCAACGGGATGGTGAGGGGACTCCAAGGAACACAGCCCTGTTCTCCTCTGTGTTAGGCATTCTAACCCACCCTACGGATCCCCTCGTGTGTGTGTGTGTGTGTGTGTGTGTGAATGCAGCGCTCCACTGGGGAACACTGGGGAAACAGGCCCAGACATTCCACGACCAGATTCCCAAAGAGTTTCCACTACACGCGGAGTACACACACACACACACAGAGAGAGAGAGAGAGAGAGAGAGAGAGAGAGAGAGAGAGAGAGAGAGAGAGAGAGAGAGAGAGACGTGCACAGAAAGACATGATGGTCTAACGAGCTATGGCTATGGGAAGCAGAGATGGTCTACACGGGCCGGAAGCACACACAGTTGCAGTCCACTACACGAGGAGGCTGAGAACAGACAGGACACACTCCCACAGCCACACTGACAGTCCGTCACTGACAGATTGACGGCCGGGTGAAAAGATCAGAAAAGTCCACTGACAGATGTAACTGGTGAATCGGGCAGACAAAACGGCAGCGTGCTGGTTGGTGTGTATTGGACCATAGAGGTCAGTCCCACAGCCGTCTCTCCAGTGGTCCTCAGGTGGCCCGTCCACTAGGTGTGCCCTGGGCCGGCGTACAAAGGGAGAGCAGACCCCCTGCTGTCACATCGTCCAACGACTCCTCCTCTGTCTTACCCCTGGGCCCGGTCCACCTCTACCTCCCTCCCTCCCTCCCTCCCTTCCTCCCTCCCTGCCCCCCTGCCTGTCTGCCTCCCTCCATATTTCTGCCGTCCCAGAGTGCAGTAGGGCAGCGGAACGTTTCCGTGGCTTTAGCCAGGAGAACTTCCACCGCGTCACACGCGCACACACGCGTCACACACACACACACACACACACTCAGCTAGGATTCATGTAACTCATTCACAAGCACACCTTACATAAACACAACGGGGAGCATCCAGATATTTCCACGGACAAAGGAAAAGTGCTGAGTATGGAAAAGTCATCTCTCACATATACGCGTACCAATGACAGATATATAAACACACACACACACACACACACACACACACACTCACACACACTCTCTCTCAGGGCTTGTGGTCATGGATATTGTTGAGGTAATGGCTTCTGCACACGTCACCGTGGGTTGCCTCATCCAGTGTGTTTCTATTCCTGTCTGTTTTGAATGAGATGGCTGCCTTCCTCCTCTGTGGGTGTGTGTGCGTGTGTGTGTGTGTGTGTGTGTGTGTGTGTGTGCAAAAGCACATCCTAAAAGGACTCCGCTATTCAAATCAGAGGTCTGTACCTGCTCAGTGTACCTGCCACGTATCTGTGTGCCTGTGTCCGTGTGTGTGTGTGTGTGTGTGTGTTTGTGTATGTGTCGGTGCCTCCCAGTGTCGTCAGGGCTGTCCCTGTCCTCAGGCTCATACGGGCCTCCACTGACACTGATAAGCAGACAATCACACTGGCCGTCGTTCAGGAGTAGCTCAAAGACAGATGCACGCACGCCGCCGTTACTAGCGGCCCAGGATTTGCATAACGTAGCCTTTTAGGATGCGCGCTGGTGTGAGGCACGGAGTCGGATTTAAATGGGACTGTGAATGTTAGAAGATCGCGAGATAGAGGCAATCTTTTCGATTTGGCTTGCAAATGTTACGGGAACAACTTTTTATGCAGAGATGAAATTTTGGCCATCTATTGAAATATTCCTTGTATCGTTAAGTGGAATCCGTGGGTGTGTATTTGTGTGTGTGTGTGTGTGTGTGTGTGTGTGTGTGTGTGTGTGTGTGTGTGTGTGTGTGTGTGTGTGTGTGTGTGTGTGTGTGCTCGTGTGTGTGTGTGTGTGTGTGTGTGTGTGAGGCTATGCTACAATCTTCTCTCGCTGTTTGCCCAGTGGACCTGGGCCTCCGGCCCTGTTTCCAGAGTGGAAGCGTGTTCCTGGAGAGTCCCGGCAGTGGAAGTTCCCCCTCATGGAGAGAGAGCCCGAATGGAAAGGAGACGGCACGGAGGACAGCAAACGGAGAGTATAGGAGGGCCAAAGAGGTGGAATTAAAAAACACAGGGTGAATGGAGATCCAGGCCCAGGGAGAGACAGAGAGGTAAGGCAAAGGAGGGGAGGAGGAGAGAAAGACAGCAGGTACGGAGGGGTAGAGGTTAAAAGGCTGAAATCCCAGCGTAACAAAACACAAAGGGATCCCCCACGGGGTCAAGACCTGCTCTTGACCTGTGCCTGACCTACGCTGTCACCAGCTGCCTGAGGCTTGCGGAGTCCTGCCTGTCAGTCACAGGGTCTGTGAGGCCCAGTGCACACACGCACACACACACACACACACACACACACACACACACACACACACACACACACACACACACACACACATTCCGACGAGCGCTAGCCCTTCAGCTTACCTCGCTGACAGCCTTCATTCCTGCGTGACTAGCGGCAATGGCTTTTTACCATTCACCGGGGGCTATGGAATCTGAACCTCGGGATCCCACTCTGTGTCCACTTTCATTGGGTCGGCGTCTCATCCGCGGTGTGTGAAGGCGGCCAGGCGGGCAGCAGGACCATGCAGAGACGTGGCCATGGGATCGAATGGAGGGCCTGGATCGTCTGTATATGCCGCCAGCCGGTCCAGGCCTCTAACCAAGTTATTTATCACACAAACACACGACTGTCCAAACATTACACAACATTACTGGCTAAACATTTAGATAACAGAGGCCCTCTCTGCAGAGTTAGCTAGGTGAATCATATCCGGTGAGTAAGCTGATTATTCAACCCAATAGGACGGGAGGGAGGTTCCGTCTGTCTCTCTCTCTCTTGATGTCTCTGTCTCTCTCTCTCTCTCTCTCTCTCTCTCTCTCTCTCTGTCTCTCTCTCTCTCACTCTCTCATTTTATCACACACACACACACACAAACATACACACACAGCAAAAGCACCCCACAGTATCATCAGGCGTAGATCAGATTAACATTGAACACATTCTGTCAGCTGGCCTTGCCAGTGCCAGTTATGTGTTAATGTCCTGTATGTAGCAGTGCATCCAACCAAGAAAACTGTGTGCATGAACAAGAGATATGGACTTTATTATTTTACCCCCAAATAGACAAGTTCTGTCAAACATCAAAAAACCTTCATGATATTAATTTATGCTTGTATGCACTTTAGTAGAACCAACACCACATAACCTTGTATAACTGGTGTTGTATGTTATAGAACATGTGGTTAGGGTGAGTGCTTTACATCATAAAAGCTATGACCGTGACACGCAGACACCCACACAGTCAAGTCAAGGGGTGTGGCAAAGGAGCATACCTGCCCACAGGTGTGCACTCAAAAGCCTCTTTTCTCCCTCTCTCTCTTCTCTCGCTCTCTCTTTACCCCGTGTCATTCATAACTCCCGTCTCTCTGGCGGGGCGAGGTGGCATTCACCTCTGAGGGCTTCTGGGAAACCATGATGGCGCTGACAGGGGGATGGGGATTACAGGGGCGGAGTTTACAGGTGGATAGGGTTTACAGGTGGATAGGTTTTACAGGGGGACAGGGTTTACAGGGGGACAGGGTTTACAGTGGGATAGGGTTTACAGGTGAACAGGGTTTACAGGTGGACAGGGTTTACAGAGGGACAGGGTTTACAGGTGGACAGGGTTTACACGGGGCGGGGTTTACAGGGGGACAGGGTTTACAGGGGGCGGGGTTTACAGTGGAACAGGGTTTACAGGGGGCGGGGTTTACAGGGGGACAGGGTTTACAGGGGGACGGGGATTACAGGTGGACAGGGTTTACAGTGGGACAGGGTTTACAGGTGGACAGGGTTTACAGGTGGACAGGGTTTACAGGGGGATAGGGTTTACAGTGGGACAGGGTTTACAGTGGGATAGGGTTTACAGGGGGACAGGGTTTACAGGGGAATAGGGTTTACAGGGGGACAGGGTTTACAGGGGGCGGGGTTTACAGGGGGACAGGGTTTACAGGGGGAAAGGGTTTACAATGGGACAGTGTTTACAGTGGGACAGGGTTTACAGTGGGACAGGGTTTACAGTGGGACAGGGTTTACAGGGGGACAGGGTTTACAGGGGGACAGGGTTTTACAGGGGGTCGGGGTTAACAGGGGGACAGGGTTTGCAGGGGGACAGGGGTAATTTACGTGTTAATTTAAGGCTAGATTAAGTCTAATTCTAGTCTACAAACAGTTTTTTACAAATAGTGAGCAATAAATTATAGATCAATGGATCGGAGTCTGTGCTACCCACCTGCCCAACTGGTCTAGCAGTGAGTTTGGCTGAAACACCCCCAGACAGACCTAACAGATGGGGTCTTACGTTGATGAAGGTTGCGTGAAGTGGTATACTCCTCCATCAGCACATATTCATTACAGCCTCTCCAGAAACTTACGCATTCATCAAACACACAGACTCCCGTCATCGGTTCCATAATGCAGACAACAAATGCACTGCGTGTTGAGTTTAACATGCACCTCTCATTCAGGTCACCTCGGGATTAGCTCCCCGGATAGGTGACACTCACAGCCCACAGGGGGGGGGGGGGGGGGGGGGGGGGGGCTACAGTACGTATTGTCTCCAGACGGCTGCACCCAACCCTCTTCAACTCAAACATACCAAAGTATAAACCGAGCGCAGTGGGATACATTTGACAATAGCCTCCCTCCTTCAACACAACGGCTGGGCGGGGGCGGCGGGGTGTAGTGAAAGGAGAGGTGAGGACTGTCAAAGAGAGAGAGAGAGAAAGAGGAGAAAAGTCACACGACGGACAGGGAGGGGACACAGGTTTCTCTCCTCTCGTCCTTTTGTTCCTGTACGGAGCGCGATGAACAGACAGGGCCCAGGGACGGATGGCATTACAAACATTCTGACAAGCAGCCACCCCCTCCTCCAACCATCTCTCCAGGCTAACTAAACCCCAGTGGTTGTTTGACACCGTGGCACCCTGGAGAAGATATCTATGACAGGTCGGTGTGGAACAGACTGAAGATCCTCACAGATCTTTAAAACAAAAAAAAAAACAGGATGTCAGCAGAGGGGATAGCCCAAACAAGGGAACTTTCCACTCCTGCCCACGACTCTGACTAGTGCAGCAAGGCAACTATGTGTTTATATTTGTGTGTGTGTGTGTGTGTGTGTGTGTGTGTGTGTGTGTGTGTGTGTGTGTGTGTGTGTTTGTGTTTGTCACATTGCTCTCCACTGTGTGTAAGTGTGGTCAAGGTTTGTGACATTACTAGAAGCAGCGTACAGTTGAATAGGCAACACACAAATATAGAAAAAGTTACTTAAGAATAAGGAAGTTGCATATCTCAAACGTAATATTTACGCTAGTCACTAAGATGTGATAATGACACACTGAGACGCACAAGACCCTGTTGGAGATCTGACAGTCTTCTCAACACTACTGACCCCTATTCCCCTGTGTGAATGAACGGACAGTGACACACACACACACACACACACACACACACACTCGGATATACACACGCAAACATACAAGCACGCACGCACACACTCAAGCGAAAGCACGCAATGAAATTCAACGAACACATTCTTTCAAATGTAGGCCACCTGTGAACCGAGCGAAAAGGATTCCCAACGAGGGCCCTTTCCAGTAGTGCCTGTGAGCGCGGCACTGTTTATAAATCCTCCAGGTAATGGGCTGCCGATCTGGCCCTGTTTACACACAGCGGAGAGGAAGGTTGACAGGGCATCCTCAGCTCCCTGACTCAGAAGGAAATCCTTCCACCAGCCTGATTCACAGGGGGATTCCCACTGCACGGCTCGGCTGATGCTTTATGTCTCTCCCACGTACACACACACACACCCATGCACACACACACATACGCACTCATACACACACACACACACACACACACCCATGCACTCATGCATACACACACACACCACCACCCTCAGACAAGTTCCTATTTTTTGACATCTAAGCCTTACAGAAAGTGGCCTTTACACAGGCGCCCAACAGCTGACTCATATGCCCACGCACCACATATTTCAACACTCACAGGTACTAATTTCAATAAAGACGAGACCAAAACTGATGTGACCTATTGTGCCATAATCATCCCCAACATGTTCTTGTTAGTTTGTTAATCAGGTTTTCAGAGTGAGCTCACGCAATAGCTGCAATAGCCCAATAATTACAATCAGGAAGGCTTGAATATTCTGGTGGGAAAGAAATATTTTTCACTTGACTTTTTTTTTTTTAACTATAAATATTTTTTCTTTTAGAAAGGGCTTCAAAACCATGTATAGCTACAAGATGAAAAATTAACAGACCTTCGAATTTGCGTTGCATGACCTGATTTATGTCAAGTTCTCAGTGTAGTAGGGTAGCACTGGTTTCCCACAGGCTCTAGTGCATTACGTTGGTAGCACAAAGACCGACTGGAAACTGAAAAACCAACCCCGTGCTACAGCCTCCCCCAGAATAAGGCTGTAGATCTCCCCAAACCAAAATACCTCATGTACCTGCTTATCTTGTGTTTGAAACTATCACACCGACAATTTTAACCTCCTTCATAGCAATACCACATGAACACATGTGGTTCACGAGTGCCATTCTGCTTCGGCTGATCTGACAGCCGGGTTTATTTGTGTTAGTGAAAGTGTGACGTCAATCTCAAAACTATCCTTTGCAATTTACCGTCCCGAACGCTAGCGACTCAACTCTGTAACGTCGATTCCCTTAAGTCGTAAAGTGGGGTCTACTCTCCCCTGACAGAAGCCCCCAGCTCTGATTCCACAGGGGGCCATGACCCAAACGTTCAGTCACACAGGAAGGTGGGAACAAGAGGTCCGTCCTTCCACTGCATGCCAGAACCTGTTTAATGACCACACGGCATTCGCCGTTTCTTTTACACCTCTGCTATTCATGTTTGGGTTTGCAAATCCCTCTCCGTTCATTAAGGGATTAACGACGCTGTACGAGTGGAAGTGCCTTTGGGATGAGGGCTAGCCAGAAAGACAGTCTGTCAATCATGCAACCCTGAGAAGACTAGCCACACATGGCTGGTTCAGCGGCCCTGTAACAGCACAGGTAAGACCTAAGGCTATACGCTAAACATACACTCCGTACACACCCACACGCAACACACACATGCGTGCAGTGCAAACGTTAGCACGAAGCCAAAAGGACTAAGAGTTGTCCTTTTTCTATGCGAGATTCTACTTTGATCAAACCAAGGTGGTACTCCAAGGTCCTCCAATGCATCACTGGAGATTAGAAACCTTCCCCTCCTGTCCGTGGGCACTGGTGTGATAAGGCAGTGATGGGTTGTGTTACTTCACTCTGCCACTCCCGAGGGGAATCCCCCTAGTGTGTCTATATGAGTGTGTGTGTGTGTGTGTGTGTGTGTGTGTGTGTGTGTGTGTGTGTGTGGGTGGGTGTTTGTGTGTGTCTGCAGCGGGGGAAGAATACCACCATTCAGCACCCTGCCATTGCGCTAGCGACCCCCCACCTCTTCCCGTTCCCCCCACTCTCTCTGACGTACAGTTGGAGCAGATTTAGTGACACACAGATAAAAGCCTTCCTCTGTTTTCTCCCTTTTCCTCTTTCTCTCTTTCTCTGGTGTCACCAGGGCACTGAGTGCTGTGAGCTGGGCCATACACATAGGAGTGCATTCAGTCAGACACAATCACTTTCCACTTGGACTTGGCGGAAGCAAGAGTTCAGTATGTCCTGATGCAACGTGCCTCCCAGCCATGGGCGCCACACAGTTCACTGGAACCGTCCGTGTTCCCGACACGCCCGCGTCGGAAAGGATGAAGCCCGTTGACTTTTTACTGGGAAGTTTACAACTTAGGACCGAGTCAACTTAGTCACATGCATTGGTCCAACCGTGGGATTGTGTACCCCCCCCGGTTTGACGTGATCACTGCACCCTCCTGGTAGGGCAGTGATCATTGGGTTTCCCGTAAATCTGATCCACATTTACTAGACATGCGCGCCCCCCCCCCCCCCCCCACACACACACATCATTAACACGCAACTGCCGGGGATAGTGCCACATCGGATCTGGGAATAACAAGCTCTTTATGGGTTTGGCATTCAGCCTAAATCTATCATGAAAGAGTAGGCGGTATGTTATTTAGGTGAAGGTGCACGTGTTGTTCCTGAGAGGTCTCCTTGAAGCCGGGAACAGGTACAGACATGAACCCGTTGATCCCAGTTATCCACAGAGAGGCCTGTCATCACGGTGGGGTTATAATCTCTACTCGCTTCCGCTTGTGCACTGGAGGAGCAGAGTTGAATCATGTGGCCTGGATTATTTAGAGTAAGGGACACTGGAACGTCAAAGCTGTGAGGTCAGAGCATTGGGTGAGCACACACTCCAGGTGTGTCACCGGGACGACCATCTAACTAAACCCCAATTTGAAATGAACTCAATATGGTAAATTAATTCCCCAAACTTGATCATATTGGCCAGTTCAGTGAGGGGAGATCACAATTGTCCCATGAGCAGAATAATGATTTGGATGGGCAACAGGAGCACTGTGTAATCGACCAATATTAATAAACTTGTTATTGTGATTGGTTGCATTTGGTACTATGTCTGTAAATAGGAGGTTGGGACCAATGATACTGCTCAAGCATGCATGCCAAGTAAGCACCCTGCACATGCATGGCCGCAGAACATAAAATGCTACAGGGCAGGATTTGTTTAATTTTATTGTAAAACTGTCCACACACTTGTTCAGTAGGTTTTAGTGGGACTTAACATAAGAAAGGGATTTTCCAGGAAAGAAAATTTGCTACTCTCTTTGCTTCCGAAATGACATATTACTGCAGTCTGCCATCAGACTACGAAACGTAATAAATACATGTGTATTATATTGGGCGCGTAAATGTGAGTAAACCTCAAATGACTATCGAGTTAAGTGAATATTTCATGCAACGTTCTCTCTTTAAGTAACATTAACGTTTTCAGTGGCCAAAAATACGTGACTTGGGATGCCTTCATGCGTTTTTTGTGTTGAAGCGAACTTTTTAGTGTGAAACACTCAAGCCGTGATGTTTACAAACCTCGTGTATTTTTTTCTGTAGAAGCAAATTTATCTTCGGGTCTAGTCTGCTCATCCTTATATTTCCATTTTTTCCGGACACGGAATAAGCCTGGTAAATTGCACAGTGGAACAGATATCTTTCACTGTGCCCTGAGGCTTTGTGCGCGCAACTATATAGGGTTAACAAACATCATACGACGTTATTATGTCTTCTTGAAGGGGCAACTCATACCAACATACTGTAAAACTATACCAAGCTAAATAAACTGCCTATCATTTGTTTGTTTCATATCGTAAACGCTCACAAATCTGTAATTTATTTAAATAAACTAGTATATAACCACTTGTAGCCGAACAAGTGAAATCGCCAGGTTTGTCCAGTGGTAAGTGAGACGGGGACACGCTTTTTCTAAAAATACCTGTCTACGACTATATTTGGCTTGGCTGGATCACAATCGCGTCTCTAAAATAGTCGGGCCCGCCCCAGCACAATGAATGGACTCACGGCTATCTCACACTGCCGCTTAGACCAGGGCTAAAATTAGTAACAAGTCTTGCGTCAATCACGAGCCTCAGTGCGTCAAGCTACGAACCCCGCCTCTCGGACCATATAATTGGCCAGAATTAGAACGTGGCCAAGAAGTGAGCGTCCCGTGATTGGTTGTCGTTGATTTACAGTTCTCAGTGGCTCCGCGAGCACGGTTTATTATTGAGTTTGCTGAGCGCGCCCGTAGTTCAAACACATCTGACAATTAAAATAACTTTGCCAAATATCATACTCAGTCTAATCAAGGGAAGGCACAATATAATAATAAGACGTGCTGCTTGCTTCCATTTCGTTAACTACATGAATAGAATGCGTAGGTCCCATGCTGTCAGTTTGACAATTACATTTTCTAACCTGACTAAAATCTCAATACAATTATATACTAGTTTGATAGTTAAATTGGAAAAAATATGATGTGAAGGAATGACCCATTTCAAGAAGGCAAGAAGTGCACAAATAAGATAGACAATAAGAAATTATATTTTTACTGTAAGAGTTGTGCTGTATTTTGTTTCTTGTGTTGCTTTTTTTAGTGTTTTTTTTATTGCAAATTTAAAATTCCCACCAATTCACTTCAATTGACACTTGAAAACAAGGACAGGCCTACCTCCTTTAGAGCGTCAGGATTTTAAAAACTTTCAAATATGAACCTACACTGTCTTTAAACCATAAGATCAACCCTCGCGCTCTAGCACCTCTCTCTCTCTCTCTCTCTCTCTCTCTCTCTCTCTCTCTCTCTCTCTCTCTCTCTCTCTCACGCACTCACGCTGTTCCTCTATCTGACTCTCCTTTTCTGGCACAGCGCGTCAAGCTTATGTGTCTAGTACTGTACGGCGAGGGAGCTCTACAGTGAGTGACGTCACCTCTCCCATGGCGTCACATTGACGTAGCGCATACCAGACTCTCTCTATGAGGGGGCAGACTCACATAAATGCTCTATTAGACTTTTTCCCTCAGACCGCGCACATAAACAAAGCTGCGTTACAACTTACAAGCATTGAAAGCATCATAGCTAATCACACTCGCGGAATCGGACGGAACACACTCTTAACATATAGGAGTATTCTACTTCACTTAAGACAACTTGAGAGGAAGAAGAAAACAATATTGAAGAAAGAAAACTTGTCATGTTTCGGTTGCATCCTATTCTGTAAAAACCAATGTGTTCTTCAATTTTTGTTACTTTTTGATAATTATTCTGGATATACACAGGACACTCTATGCCGCGCTTTTATCTCATGTAAAGACGGAACCGCTACAGCAAAACAGTAAGTCAATTCAGTTGTCTTTCCACGATTGCGAACGAATGACTTAAACAAATTCTAGTCAGTATTACTGAAAATATAGCTTAAATCGAAAAAAGTGCCTTTTAAATATGTTGAGAGGCATTAAACAATATTTGAACTTGAGGTTATTTACATCATCAAACTTTGTAGCAGTAACCTGTTGATGTGACAGCCGTTGATGCAAGACCGGGTTTAGGTTTGCTATGTGGGCAGATTGGTTCGTATTTGAATTTAATTTTCTCTACGAAGGTAGGCTATCATATTCTTTCTGGTTGTCATGGAAATGGGATGCCTCTCATTCACACAATGAATAGTGGAGTAAGGCGCACTAATGGACAGTGTCAAGAGAACCACGAAGCTTATTCAGGCTAGAGAACGATTTTGCTAATTCCTGAAAAAAATATATTACTTCAGACTTCTAACTATAGCCTATAGGCTAAGGCATGCCTTATCATTTCCCCCAATGTATGTGCTTTTGTAGCCGATGAGCAATGTGCTGAGACCAAATCCTCTTTAACGTTTTCAACAGTTAGAAACAGCTTTTTATTTATAGCCTATGGACTACAATATGTCATATATTTCTGGTTGACATTGGGTTTGCTGGATGAAGTCAACAGCCTATATATTTTTTAATAATAAATGCCAACATAGTGTGCAAACCAGTGGAGCTGTCATTCAATCTCTGACAATCCACAGATGTCAACCGTCACGCTGATGAGCCCTATTTGAGATTTTCAATAGCCTAAAGCTTATAGGGATATCCCGTTTCCGAGAGGACACATAATGTTACACATGTGACTAAAATGCACCCTTGTTGTTTCTCAGTTTCAATCTTGGCTGTTAGATAATTGGCCTGGTTGCACGGAATCATAGTTGTCAAATGATCGGTTTCACAGCTAAAGCATTTTTTTTTACCAGTTCAGTCGGCTACCTTTCAATAGTCTGAGCAATGTGTGTCTGCTTTATCCAGATGCACTCACACCTAAACGCAAACTCACACCCACACCACTCGTCTGACAGTTCTGCCCTCAAGGCTAATTTACTGTACTTGTATATTTTTCCAGCCTCCTTTATCTCCACTCTTTTCTCTCTCTGTTTGCTGGAAGCCTGTCTGGCTTATTGGCGCAAGGGGCTACCGGGGGCTACCGGCGCTGAAGGGAGCGTGCTTTACAGCTCCTTGGCCGTTCTCTTGGTTACCGGTGCGCGCGGCCCAACACCCACCGATTGCAGTATCAGTCAGGGGAAGAGAAAAATTGTTATTCTCAGATAGACTTATGGAAAGACGCCCTAGTCTTACAATTAAAGGCTGAACTCAAATTAAACAATCATATATTTATCATGCCTTAAAATAAATAGTTCTAGTCATCTGACCTGCCATAATATCTGACAGTTGTACCAGGTATGGCAGTTTAAATTAGGAAACGGTGAATTAACTCACTCTTGTGAAGAGGTTAGAATGGTTGAAATTCTGATTTAATTCTCAAAGAAATAAGGGTAGTGTTGTTAATCAATCGGCAGAGCATTCAGGTGTGCATTTTGGATTACCCATGGATTGAAAAAAATCTTTCTTAACAATTAATTTGATAGATGGTTGTTTCCATGAAACTATCCCGGGATATAGGCTGTGTTTTGGGCGGGTATTAATGGCAGAGAGAGGGCGCTCGGGGATTGAAATCCTACATTTGTGCTGCGCTCTAGTTGTACAGGCTGCAAGTCAGAGATAGCGCAAGCCTCGCCGAATCTTTTGCTTCATTGCTGACTTGCAGATAATCTCTCTACAACTGAATGGACCTTCGGAAATAAAGTAGTTGAACCCATAGCTAAACCATCCCAATTATCTTATTTTTACGTTTTTCTTCTGATTAGCTCTTTGTGGGAACTGCACAACATTGTTTGCTTTCATATTGTATTATAGGCCTACATGTACTTTTTAGCTGCGCTTTATGTGTGAAAAATTAATATAACTTAATATGGTGTTAATTTGAGAACATTTTTCTTTTACATAAAAACAACGTATTTTAATGAATTTCTTTTCCGAACTCTGAATGTAATTTTTTTTGTATTTTAATAAGCTATTTGTTTGTTTGTGGGATTCTTCTCATTTCGATCGTAAATTATGCTTTTTGGGGGGAGGGGGGATAATAATGAACCAAGCACCCCTGTGCCTCCTAAATTTTAGTTTGACAATTGCTGAAATCGCTCTTTTTCTTTTCATTTTCATTGTTGAGTGTTCAGGTCAGGTGTGACCCGTGACCTATCTGTGTATCCTTTAGACCCTTGTTCGGAAGAGTGTGCGCATCAGAGCTCTGAGTTCCTCCGACTGCAAGGTTCCTCCGGGTTGCTCATCGAGTCCCCTTCACTCCAAGAGCCTTGCACCAGCCATAGCCACATCAGCACTAAAGCCCGGACACCCAGCACCATTCAGCGCGACACTCTTTCACCAGGTAAACCCACAGGTAGCCTGCCCTCTGTTCACCCCGCCTACATTTAGGTCATAAAGAACCTATAATTTAAATAATTTTCTTTGCGATTGTTTTAATTGTTAGTTTGTTACAATAGAGAAAATAGTTTCGGGCCTACATTATTTCAAGCATGCAGTCCAAAGGGCTACACGGTAATTTAACATTAATTTATTCAAAAAAATATTCTAATAATTGTTATAAAAACAATTTAGATTCAAACGGTCAAACGGTCCAAAAAAATAGTTTCTGTGCGTGTGTTACTGTTTGTGAGTGTGTGTGTGTGTGTGTGTGTGTGTGTGTGTGTGTGTGTGTGTGTGTGTGTGTGTGTGTGTGTGTGTGTGTGTGTGTGTGCGTGTGTGTGTGCGCGCACGCATTTGTGAGTGTGTGTGGGAAGCAGGAACGAACAAGGTTTATACTGCAGTATAAACTGACAGCAATAGAGACTTCTGAGACTTGTACGTTGACTATAAAAGCGGGAGGAGAAATCAAATAAACCCAATGAGCAGGCCTTGCCTATAGATATCGATCCACCTTTAATGTCTCAATCAAATTAAATGCCCCTCCCTCCCTCTCTCCCTCACCATAAAAATAATAACATTCGATTGAAACGAAAATAAATATATAGTCTAATATATACAAGCGCTTTCTATTAGATAATTTTTTATTTACCTTTTATATATAGGCCTATGTATAGCCTACTTTGAGCCTTGAACCAAAGCACGAGGCAATACCATATCCCAGGACAATACGCCAAAATATTTTTTTTAAACTAACATTCTGACTGTCTTAAATGCCTTGTGTCATCTGTGTGTGTGTGTGTGTGTGTGTGTGTGTGTGTGTGTGTGTGTGTGTGTGTGTGTGTGTGTGTGTGTGTGTGTGTGTGTGTGTGTGTGTGTGTGTGTGTGTGTGTGTGTGTGAGTGAGTGAGTGTGTGTGTGTGTGTGTGTGTGTGTGTGTGTGTGTGTGTGTGTGTGTGTGTGCGCGCGCGCGTGTGTGTATGTGTGTGTGATTTTTCATAAGTCGTTGTGCATGTGGGGGTGAGCGAGAGAGACAGGGAGAAAGAAAGAGAAATATGAGAGAGAAAGTGAGAGGAGAAAATGTGAGATATGTAGAGCTTCATTTTATAATTTTTTTCATGAAAATTCATTCAGTCCCAGAATGTCTTTTTATTCATGTCTGCACTTCATGTTTTGTTTGTTAGATCTATGGCATTCTGACAATGAACAAGCGCGCTCAGTTATTGGAACAGCTGCAGTTTGTCCAGTTGAAATGCACACCTCGAGGTTAGAGAATGCTTCCCTATGCACCACCTGTGTCTGGCACTGCTTAGGTTATCTGTGGTCCTGCTTGCAAGCACACCCATACAAATACACAATTATCAGGCCTGCATGCCACTATAAGTTGGCTTACCGGTAAAGATGAAATCCCAAAAATTAATGGTCCACATAGGGTTAAATAGGTGAGGCATGATAACAAAGTAAAGAATCTCGGATACATAAATATTGTGTTGTGTGCGCGTGAGCGTGTGTGGGCGCGTGCTTTTGCTTGTGTTGATGTGTTTGTGTGGGTCTTTCATCATCAGGATTCACTGTGTTGTATGGGGGTAGAGGAGAGCAGCTAGTCTATATCTAAATCGTTAATTGGTGGGGTGTTTTTCAGTGGTAAGTGAGGAAAGAAATCTTTGTTGCATGCTTTGGCACTGTTATTGGTTCATTCCTGCACACAAGCATCCACATAGAAACAGTCTTATTTTAATCTAAGCCCTTTTCTCTGGCGCGGTTTTCACCTGCCCAGTCCTTAGTGACTGCAAGGAGTTGATCGACAAAGTTGTCCTTGAAATTAAGGCACTCAAACAGCCACCTGCCACTCAGCAATGACAGGACCACAAGTCCCCGTTTTCATTCTCTCTCTCTCTCTCTCTCTCTCTCTCTCTCTCTCTCTCTCTCTCTCTCTCTCTCTCTCTCTCTCGTCGCCTTCGCCTCCCCCACCCCCCCCATCTCTCTCTCTTTGATTCGTTCTTTTTCTTTTCTTCCTTCGAGTGCTTTTGAGGTGGCGACCGGCAAAGCGCGCGCTTGGTTTCCACGTGGGTGGGAGAGGTGCATGGTCACTATTCTGTCATAGAAAAAATATGACGTTAAAGCTGTTGCGCTACTCGTGATGTTTCTGCCACAAAATCTCTCTCTCTCTCTCTCTCTCTCTCTCTCTCTCTCTCTCTCTCTCTCTCTCACACACACACACACACACACACACACACACACACACACACACACACACGCACACACACACACTCTCAGCTTGAGTCAACCCCTGAACTCTAACCTGACCCTATCTAATAACATAATAACGGCCCACGGTGACCAGCCGCTTTACTGTCCCTTAGATAGCTGTGATAATCGTCTTTATTTTGAATGGTCACGAGCAACAGTTTCATTGCTTTTGGGTCTGTTTGGGCAGATTTTGATTTGATTTTGATTTGATTTCATTTTTATTTTGATGAAGTTCTAATTCAGTCCGCTTTTTAAATTTTTGTTTTATAACATGTATAACAAAAAGGACTAGTACTCCAATACATAACTACACAATTAACTAAATAATAAAAAAATAACAAAATAATTTTCCTTTCTTAATTTGATATTATGTATTGTTATATCAACCTAAAATCAAAACATTGTTTTGTTACTTTTAAGACATCTGTTATCTCTTCAATTAGATTTTCCCATACCCAATCTCATTTGCCTGTATATACCGTATTAACGTCACAAAATAAATGTTATCATTCATTATATTGCCAATAATCCTAATATGTGGGATTTGTGCGTGTGTTATAATTGGTAATTGTTGTCCTATTGTGTCCGCAATGGACAGGAAGAAAGGGAGGGGTTCTGAGTGGATAGGCTTTGTCCCATATTTGATTAAGAATATGACGCGCGGGGAATAGGGGCGATTACGGCATAGTGTGCGCAGATCGTCAGTAGTAGCGGGCCGTTGTTGACAGTTCCCTGCTCAAGAACGATGAGCAAACATTGCAAACCCTGTGTGCGCTGGCACTCACGGGTGATTACACACACACACACGCATACGCACGCACACACGTGCGCGCGCACTCACAGACGCACACACAGACGCGCGCGCGTACACACAAACACACACACACGCACACACACACGCTACCACAGGTGGATGGTGCACTCACACCTGTGTTATATAACTCACTTGATCTCATAAGGCAATCCCAAATAGCTAAGTGGCTCCACAGGCCCTTCCTCTCTACATAAATAAGAATATATATATATATATATATATATATATATATATATATATATATGTATATCATCATATATATAAATATCATGCCCGACTACACACAAAAGCTTAACTGAAATATTTAATTTAAATAAAAAAATAAAAATCTTGTAATATGTTGCCATTAAAGATTTTGAGCTTGGGTGTGCGTGTGTGTGTGTGTGTGTGTGTGTGTGTGTGTGCGCGTGATTGTGTGTGTGGCTGGTTAGCGTGGAAAGCAGTGCAGCAAGGGTCCCGCACTACAGTAGGGGTCCATTATTATTTAATGACTCCTCATCCCATTAGCTAGGCCACAAACACACTAACACACACACACAAACACACACACACACACACTTTTGCAAACCTGCTTTTTAAGAGTTAGCGGTAGTTGCAGACACTGATTTGCTCTTCAGCTCAGTAGAAGTAGGCTAGTGTGTCCATAAATGTGCAAGACGTGGATATCAGTGCTTTGTGTGTACATGTTTTGCAATTCAGCAATATGACTCATTCATCAAATAAGAAAAGATGTTTGAAAGATGAAAACAAAAATATTGTAACAATTACGTTTTTCTTGCCCTGAGAAGGTCGCCTTCAGTTTATCTTTAAGTACACTTTTATGTACTCCGTACAGGCTTTAAAATGCTATCGTTGACCTAACCATCCTTTTCATTCATGTTTTTGTGTAGAATGTTGTTACTGATTTAGCAGAATACTTGGGGTAAAAAAATTGCCCTTTGTTCTTTTATGGGCTCCAATCAGGATTCAAATCCCTTCACTAACAACCAGACTAACGCTTACTCAACGTGTGCACTTCAATAGGACTTAAGGCCTGTCCGTGTTCTCACTCTCACCATCGTCTCTCCACTCTCTGCCCCCGCCTCCCAGACATGCCCTGTGTGCAGGCTCAGTATGGGCCTGCCCCTCCAGGCTCTGCCTGCTCCGGCCAGTCCTTCAGCTATGGTGACAGCTACAGCTCCGACCTCATGATCCCGGACTACGCCAAGCTGGACCTAGGCGGGGGCGAGATCTCGGCGGCGGCGGCCACCACCTCGCTGCCCAGCTTCAACGTCTTCGTGGAGGGCAGCTACGAGCCCAAGTCCTCCTGCCTCTACCAGATGCCGTCGCACAGGCCCACCATCAAGAAGGAGGAGGAGAGCTACTCCTCCGCCCCGCCCCTGGAGGCCATGTACTTTAAACAGTCGCCCCCCTCCACCCCCACGACGCCCTCCCTGCTCCCGCAGCCCGGCACCTCCTTCCTCTGGGAGGACTCCCCCCACGCGCTCCCCCAGTCCTCCCACCCCCACTCCCTGGTCTCGGGCCTGGAGGCCGGCTCCCTCAAGTCCCCCCGCTTCTCCCACTTCTACCAGCACTCCCCGCCCCACAGCGGAGGGGGCATCGGCGGCTACGAGGGGCTGGGACTGGCTCGCTCGTCGTCCTCCTCGTCCTCCACCTCGTCCTCGGCCCCCCACGCTCACGGGCCGCCCCTGGAGCAGCACATGTACCAGCTGCACCGTGGGGCCGGGGGCAGCAGCCTGGCCTTCCGCTCGCTGGCACTGGGGCCCTGCGCCCCCCTGCTCGGGGACAGCCTGCCCTCGCCCCCGCCCCGCGGCCCCCCAGGAGAGGGCACCTGTGCCGTGTGTGGGGACAACGCCGCCTGCCAGCACTACGGCGTGCGCACCTGCGAGGGCTGCAAGGGCTTCTTCAAGGTAAGGTCACCTGACAATTCTGTTGCTTTGTTTTTTACCTATCTTTTATCTACGAAGAATCCCGCTGTGTTTTGGTCCAAGACGTATATGAATTCCCCTCCCCAAGATGACCAGATAATAATAATAAATAAATAAATAAACACATTTCATTAATAATTATTTTAAACATTTTGAGGTAGTTTATCAACTGTAGTGTGAGCTGTCAGTTCAGTAGAATGTGTCGCTGTTTATCTCAAGTCAAAGCATTCAAACTTAATCTTCCTCTCTGGTTTGCTTGATCTTCTACGTTCTCCTCTCCCTCTGAGTGCTCTCTGAATATTTCTAAAAGTCTTATCAGGGCACAAGTCCTCTGTGAGGGTTTTCCCAGCCACTGACCAAAGCCATGCGCGTAGGTGTGTGCCTCTCTATCCAAATGTGTCATGTGCGTGGCAACAGGGTGCGATAAAAATACGAAACCTCTGTGAGGTAACCAGGAAAAGCCCACGGTCTCACCATACCAACGAGATGAAAGTGAGAATATGGTTCTCAGTGTGTCAGTGGTAAAATAGATATATTTACCACAATAAATTTTGCAATACATGGATTGATGTGCGTGCGCTCGACTTTTTGAAACTCATTCTGTCCATCATGACTACAGTGAGTCATATGAAGCTCCCACACACACACACACACACACACACACACACACACACCTCACATCTTCACAACAGCCTATTTTCTATGCTTACTCCACCTTCTTAAATTTCATTAGGCAAGTGGCCAAATTTTTCCAACATTCAGTCTTTACTTGCCTCCAAAATGTATTCCTTCGGATCAAATGCATTTTTAATTAAAGACGTCAAATACATTTTACACCTTTTTTATGATTTAATGAAATCAAGGATGAGGTGTTGTTCTTTGTGGCGTTTCTTTATATTATTTAGTTCTTGAGAGAGAAAAAGGCAAATTAAGAGGGAGAGACAGAGAAAGGGAGAGGGAGGGTGAAAACGCAAGATAATTGAATAGCGCCTCTGGTAGGTGAAAATGAATTGTCCCTCTTTTCAATTAGTTTCACAATTTGTTTTTATTTAGTAATTAATGGGAGCAGCGTCGGGTGGCTTTAGGCCTGCGGCTCTTATGTTCACCACACAGCTCAGCACACACACACACACACACACACACAGCCTGACAAACCTTACTATCTATACAAGCATGCAGACACACACACACACACACACACACGGTCTTTATTCTTCCCAATAAACAAAGATGTCAGACAGACATTTACTCAACACAACTCACATCAGCCATCAATTTAGCAATCCACCTCCATCTTAATCTCCACTAAAGTGATCAGTCATCTGAGCCCCCAGTCGACACGTTTTGTGCATGTAGTATTTGCACGCATGTTTTACTAAGCACGTTATTGAGATTATTCTCCCCGGTGTGTTTTATTGGCCATTAAAACATTTTCATCTGATTAAATCAAATTACATTTGAATGGGAATTCATGCATTAAATCCTAAATAGTGGAGTGCTATCAGGAGACCATTGTTATTGCATTAGCCCAATTTGAACTATTTTACTAATGTGAATTAACCGTTAATTTCCTGTTAAGACATTTATTTTGTTGTCATTTAAATATATTTGTCACAGGTAAAACATTGTCCTGATTTCCTGATAAATATTTACATTTTAACTATGTTGGGTTTGTTCTTAGAGAAAAAACTGAATTTGGCAAATTAGACTTTTGTAAAGATCATATTTTAATTTAAAATGTAACATTAGTATAAAAACTTTTGCAAAATGTGTGCTTTCCAACTATACTTATGGCAAAATGGACATTTCATTAAAAGGAATTTAAATGAATGCATTACAGAGGACTTGATAGTTCACTGCAACCTCCCTAAAGTGTATCAATCCAACAGCAGCAAAAGGGAGAGCGAGGGGGGCGAGAGGCACACACAGACATTTACCGCCGCACATCCAATCAAGCCATCATTGTTAGCACTCCTCGCCCCAACTCCACGGAGTCGGAGATAAGTACATTAGAAAATAAAGAAATACAGGAGGCATGAATAGATAAATAAATAAATGCTAGAACGCCCGAGTGCTTTTAATTAGAGAGGGACGGCGGCGGGGCAGTGGCAGTCCCACAGCCCGCAGACACAGGAGGAGGGGGGGGGGGCTATCTGTCTGATAGCCCCTGATGAGGGAGCAGTGGAGAGGGGCCGAGC
>JAPMUY010002673.1:17500-20000 GCA_026901105.3 Galaxias olidus | reverse complement strand
AGGTAAGAGAGTGGAGTCAGCTTTGCCTTAGCAAAACAGCGCACGCACATACACACACATACTCTACATGCACACATACAGTCACAGACACACACTCACATTTCAAACCTGTGCACACACAATCATAACAGAGACACAGACCAATTTTATTTCCTGAGGTAGGCTATACCTCCTAACAGGATAAATATGACCCCATGTCTCCATGGTGATGATAAGGTATTTCTAATAAGGGTGATAGGCCGGTAATGTTCTGGCCTTTAACGCAGTCACACGTTTTAATCATCAGAAAATTGGAGTGCCTGTAACAAGGAAGACGCACCTCTACACTTCAACTTTAAACAGCATAACTAGCATAAGTAGCATAACTTCCTCACTTCATTAGGGCCTACTCATTTAGCACCGTGTGTACAGCGTACAGTCTAGCGAAACTAACGTTTAAAGATCCACTTATTTCAAAGATTAGTTTAAACTTGTCAGTATGCTCATCTCAATAATCTTTATGTGATCAGGGATTTAACAGTTTTTTCTTTCAAGGACTTTCCAACTATGTCTAATATTTACCTATGGAATTCAGGGATATTGGCTGCTGTGTAATAAGTTATAAAAACATGCAGGCTTTCAAAACTGTCAAGAGACAGCTAATGTAATTTCATTATTAAGTTAAGCTCCAGTAGGATCTGTTTGGCTCTCAAAAGGTTTCAAAAGGTAGTTGGGAAAAAATACCCTGGCATACTCAAAATAACCCTACTTTATGAAAGAAAAGCTGAAAAACTACAAACTCATTTAACGTCCGGTAGAGATTGTTGAGTGTACATTTTGGTATTTGGAGAATCCAAATACAGCACCTGTATCCTGAAATGTGCAGTATTCCTGTCCACTCACACAGCTCCACTGCCCTCTGCTGGCACGTCACAGGAGGAATTCTGGGATAACGGTGGTTTCATCTTGTTCTCTCTCTCTCTCTCTCTCTCGCTGCCAAATTTGCAAGATCCCCCTCTCTCGTTCTCTGTCTCTGTCTTTGTTTCTGTCACTCTCTCTCTTTTTTTCTCTGTCTCTCACTCTCTCTCTCTGTCTCTCTTACTCTCTCTCTCTCTCTCTCTCTCTCTCTCTCTCTCTCTCTCTCTTTTCTTTCTCTCACTCTCTCTCTGTTTCTCTTACTCTCTCACTCTCTCTCTCTGTCTCTCTTTCTCTCTCTCTCTCTCTCTCTCTCTCTCTCTCTCTCTCTCTCTCTCTCTCTCTCTCTCGCTCTCTCTCTCTCTCTCTCTTCTCTCTCTCTCTCTCTCTCTCTCTCTCTCTCTCTCTCTCTCTCTCGCTCTCTCTCTCTCTCTCTCTCGCTCTCTCTCTCTCTCTCTCTTTTCTCTCTCTCTCTCTCTCTCTCTGTTTCTCTTTCTCTCTCTCTCTCTCTCTCTCTCTCTCTCTCTCTCTCTCTCTCTCTCTTCTCTCTCTCTCTCTCTCTCTCTCTCTCTGTTTCTCTCTCTCTCTCTCTCTCTCTCTCCGTCTCGGTCTGTGTCTATCTCACCCTCTGACCCCCCTCTCTCTCGGTCTTCTCTCTCCCCAGTGGTGCGCACTGACAATCTGAAGGGTCGTCGAGGCCGCCTGCCCTCCAAACCAAAGAGCCCTCTCCAGACGGAGGCCTCGCCCCCCTCTCCCCCCATCAGCCTGCTCTCCGCTCTGCTCCGGGCCTACTCCCACTGCACGCCCCGGGACCTCGACTACAGCCAGGTACGGCTCCCCGCTCACCGTCACCCATCCCATCCACTGAGGTCTGTGTCACCGGAAAAAGCTCGAGGGGCTCACAGCCTTACCTTCCTTTCTGTGCCCCTACCCATAGTTCAGTGCGGCCGACCCACCCTCGTCCTCCTCGGACGCCCAGCACATACAGCTCTTCTACAGGTTGCTCACCATCTCCATGGAGACCACGCGCTGCTGGGCCGACCGGCTGCCGGGCTTCTCCGAGCTCCACCGCGACGACCAGAACCTGCTCATCGACTCCGCCTTCCTGGAGCTGTTTGTCCTGCGTTTGGCACACAGGTGAGAGGAACGGGGCCGCCTGCTGGTCTGCCCTTTAACCTTTAGGTCTGCGCTTGGTTTTTGTTTGGTTCGCTTAATGTAGTTATGTTTACCAAGACATGGGGAACAAAAGGAAAACTTTCTTTTCACCTCAAATTCCTCCCTTTCGGTGTTTCCACCCTGGGGTGTGAGCGTGGCGCACAGGCGGAGTTGAACCTGAGCACTGTCCGGATGAGCAGGGCTATGAATGAAGTCTTTGACAGAGGCCGCGCCCACAGAAACCCATCCCCTCCCGTTGTTAGCGGCTAGCTGACGCGCAGAGGGCAGAGCGCGGTGCACGGCCCACACACAAACACGTGTGGTGGTGTTTCTGTGAATACGTACATGACACACGGTCCAAAAAGCAGCCCTTCCATTTTCTTAATTAACTTGATGTACTGGCACTCTGTGTGTGTGCATGTGTGTGTGTCATTGGTGGATACCTGTGGTG
>JAPMUY010002673.1:0-15000 GCA_026901105.3 Galaxias olidus | reverse complement strand
CAGCCCTCTGCCCTAACCCCTTCACCCCACACCGCCACAAGGAAACGCAGGAATGTTTTCAAATGCTATAATTTGGGAAGCACAACTTTAATCAGCTGCCTGCCTTGTGTTTGATGTGTGTGCCTGTCCGTGTGTGTTTCTCGGCGTTCGTGTGCGTGCGCACATGCTTGCGTGTCTCCTGCCACTTTTTCTCATTTATAGTTTTTGTAATGATTTCCTTGCTCGGTTCTTTGGTGTCTCAGCTAACCAGCGGAAGAATGGATTCAGATTTATATGGCCCCTTCCACGCCCGAAACACCATTGTTCGGAAGAAAAGATGAAATGTGAAAACTTTACCCTGTCTCTCTTTGTCTCTCTTTGTCTCTCTTTGTCTCTCTCTCTCTCTCTCTCTCTCTCTCTCTCTCTCTCTCTCTCTCTCTCTCTCTCTCTATCTCTCTCTCTATCTCCCCTCTCTTATTCCTCCCCTTTCTCTTGTTCCCATCTTCCTCCCAGGTCGATGTTGTCCGAGGACAAGCTGGTGTTCTGTAACGGCTCGGTGTTGCACCGCTTCCAGTGCCTCCGGGGCTTCGGCGAGTGGCTGGACTCCATCCGGGACTTCTCCTCCCACCTGCAGAGCCTGAACCTGGACGCCACGGCCTTCGCCTGCCTGGCGGCCCTGGTGCTGCTGACAGGTAAACCCACCCCCGTCACCGCTCACCTGGCACAGAGACACCGTGATGGACACACACAATGACACACAATGACACACAATGACACAAGCACGCGACAAGGAGGGCTCCCTCGCAAACACAAACACACACACACACCCATAGGCAGGAAAACTCGTTGAACGCGTTCTCGTCTCGGTTGGTTTAATACAATGGTGGTGATCAGGTGCCGTCCCCCCCGTCCCTGTCCCCCCCGTCCCTCCCCCCCCCCCCCCCGTCCTCACCGACACATGACTCGCCCGACGCAGCGTTGCACAGACAGCCGGGAACATCCGATATCCGGAAGCACCTGCTGCACCTGCGGCCCACCTGCCCTCCTAATCAGTGTGCAAGTGTGAGAGACCAGGACTCATCACCGCCGCAGTGTGTGTGTGTGTGTGTGTGTGTGTGTGTGTGTATGTGTGTGTGTGTGTGTGTGCGTGTGTGTGTACCAGTCTTTGTGGAGGATTATTTTGAAGTCAGAATTTGCCACGGGGAGGAAGCTTGTTAGTCCAGAATAGACTAAGTAATAAACAGTTGTGGCACCCGGTCATTTTTCAGGATGATTTTTTTTTTTCTTTCTTTTTGCAACACTAGATTTCTAGCAAACCTCACACCCCTCCCCCGCCCCTCGCCAGACCACCAGCGCTGCCCCCTCCCTCCTCCTGTCCCCCCACCCTCCTCCTATCCCTCCTCCTCTCCCCCCACCCCCTCATGCCCCCCCCCCCCCCAAGCCCTGCCACCCCCCCCCCCCCCTCCTCCCACCCCCTATCCCTCCTCCCCCAGGCCCTGCCACCCCCACCCCGCCTCTCTGGGGGAGCACTTAACTCGGTGGCTGATCGACCAGCCCACCGCGGAGCGCGGCTCCGGAGCGGCGTCGGGGCTGTTTCTCACTGGCACTCTGCCACCTCGGCCAATCACACGGCCGCTGTCGAGCCGCCCGAGCCACCAGGCCATCGACCGCGCCGGAGTGGACAGCCATCGATCCCTCCGCGGGAGCTCCCACCCGCAGAAGAAAGAAGGGGACAGGCAGAATGGACGGGGAGAGGAGGGAGAGAGCGAGGGAGAGAGCGAGCGAGGCTGAAAGCCAGAGTAAAAGGAGGGCTGGAGCGCCTTGGCAGCTGCAAACACGGCGCGGACAAAAGAGTCCCATAAACAAACAATAAATAAGCTGGAGATAATAAATACCTCAAACTGAGAGTAGCCTTCCACCGCTGCTGCACTTACTCACACACACACACACACACACAGTCACACACACAAACACACACGCGCGCATACAAACACTCAACTGCATGCTTTACACACACACACACACACACACACACACACACACTGACAGTACACATGCTGTGTGTGTTTGTGTGTGTGTCTTAGTGTGCGGTGGCTGGACACTCTGTTCTCTGCAGAATGAGTTAGTGTCACATTAAGGCGGGTGAGGGTGCCAGTGGAGTTGCTATGGGCAGCGGAGTGTGTGTGTGTGTGTGTGTGTGTGTGTGTGTGTGTGTCTAATTTCATTTGGCTGCTCACAGGGCCGAATAATCTGTTAATTGTTGAGCACTTGTATTTATGTCAATGTCTTAAAGGGAAGGGTGCGTGTGTGTGTGTGTGTGTGTGTGTGTGTTATACACAGTTTGCGAAGGCCTTATTAAGTTAGTCTGTGTATTGATCTGTAGTGAGTGAGACGGGTTAAGGCCTGTTAAGAACATGAGCCACAGGAGTTCAATAGAAAAGAAGATGTCATTTATGTGCTCCTTCAGCTGGACAACATGCTGTGTGTGTGTGTGTGTGTGTGTGTGTGTGTGTGTGTGTGTGTGTGTGTGTGTGTGGGTGTGTGTGTGTGTGTGTGTGTGAGAGTGTGTGTGAGTGTGTGTGTGTGTGTGTGTGTGTGTGTGTGTGTGTGGGTGTCTGCGTGCGTGTGCTTGTATCCTCTTGACCTCATTTTGTTGTCACTGTGAATAGGTCTTGTAAGTTGAGCCCTGTCTCTGTCTGTCTGTCTGTCCACAGAGCAGGTCCCAGGGCTGAAGGACCCCAAGCGGGTGGAGGAGCTGCAGAACAAAGTGCTCTGTTGCCTTAGAGACCACTTGGGCTTTGGTCCCTCCTCCTCCACGTCCTCCTCCACCTCGTCCTCCTCCTCGTCCACTAAGACCGCTCCCCCTCTGAGCCGGGTGCTGGGCGTGAGGGCAGAGCTGCGCTCGCAGAGGACCCAGGGCCTCCAGCGGATCTTCTACCTGAAGCTGGAGGACCTGGTCCCGCCCCCACCGTTGATTGACAGGTTCCTGGACACCCTGCCCTACTGATGCTGATGGGACCGAGGTCACACACAAACGCTCATGTCACGTCCTGTTCAAGCCCTTCCCCCGGGAGCACGCGGACACACAGAGAGAGAGACTCAATGGCCTCTGGCTTATGCAGGGCAGAGAGACAGCCTCTTGAAAATGCTTTTCACCCCGAAGGACGAACAATTGAGAAGGCTTTTCACTCTTAAAAGGACAGCCAATTGAAATGCTTTTCACATAAAAAAAAAAAAAAAGAGAGACAATTATTTCAAATGCTTTACCACTTTTTACTTGATCCTCTTCTTTCCTGTGTAAGGAAGGATGAGTGAGTTGAAGCAGAAAATAAAAATATAATAAAAAAAGACTTATACCCAGTTTCTCCTGTCTGGGTAGCAACTCATCAGATTTTTTTTTTAAAAGACAAAAAAGGTTTTGTCAGCACAGAGATTGACTGTGTTCTGGCCTGGCTGGTCTGTCTTGAGGAATTCCTGTGGAGCATTTTAAAGTAAAGCGTACTGAGCTGTGTGACAGAATATGTGCTGCTCTGATCATGTCCCACTGAAACACAACCTGCTGTGTCTTCTAGTTCCTCCATTCAAAATGGGAGGAAGGGGATTTTTTTGTTAATGTTGTGTAGTATCATCAGACAGGAGCACTATAGAGTGTGCAAGAGCATAGGCACACGATGGATTATCTTTCAGAACACAAAAAGGAACATAGAAAATCCACACATATGGATCTTGGCTCTTGTATTTAAGTGCAATTTCTTAAGTGCTATCTTATAAAAAAAAAATAGACAGAACAGGAAAGGCTTCTATCAAACTCTAAATGATCTGAATACTAAGAGTTGACCAGTACTTACAGTAGCTCCAAGAGAAAGAGAGAGGGAGACAGTCTCCTTCCAGCTCCAGAGAGCACAGGAGAGAGAGTCTGTGCACTAACCGTTGATGATGACTGAGTCACCTTGACTTGAACTTGTAGTATGTTGTTGTTTTTTTATTACACATTTTTGAATTAGAGGTTTGAGTAGGAGAAAAGAACGCAAGCAGAATTTGACTTTTTGAAGCACTTATGCCCTGGGAAGGGTGAGAAGCACAGACACACACCCACCACGCTCCCTGCGAGGAAGAGGAGCTGAGGCAGGGGGAGGGGGGTGCTCGACCGATAGCTATAAGGGCACGGGGGTGGGAGGGTGGCGGGGGGGGGGGGGGGGGGGGGGGGACATTCCGCAGTCATGCTCTTTTTGTATGTTTATATAGTGGAGGCCATGTGAGAGTATGAAGGACCTGATGGCATACGTACCGTCTTTGTGTGTACGTGTAGAGGAGCAGGATCATAGGCATGGTGTGTCATAAGCTGTCCACAGTCCGTCAACAGCAGCTCAGCCTGTGTTTGTGTCTCAGACAGCGGCTCAGAATGGGACGTCCCTAGACCCCACTCACTCACAGCAGCAGCAGTTTGAAATATGAAAAAAAGCAAATTCTATAGATATAAATATATATATATATATATATATATATACATACATACAAAACTAATATTTTGAAGTGTTTTTAGCTTTTTCAAATATTGTGGTACGAGTTGTGCATTGTTTTTTGAAGAAGAGAAACAAAAAAAGAAAAAAAATGTTTTTCATTGTTCCTCTTTCGTTTGAATTTCCTGTCAGATTTTTTTTCTTTTTCTTTTGTTCACTGGAGTTTCTGTTCAGCACTTTGAAATCATAAACTAGTTCTGATTATTCTGCCTGACTGTGTCTGGTGTTTTGTTATTCATACTACAAGTTTAAGTCGTAATTAAGCAAGCAAAAGCAAATCAAGCAAAACAATTTAAATCTAAATCTATCTAAATACTCTTTAAGAGATTTAATTTTCAAGGATTCATTGATTTGTGTAATTTTTTTAAAACAACTGTAAGTATTTTAAACAAATCAAATGTTAGATGAAAATTGTTAGATGAAAATTATCCCCAAACAATGTGTAATATCATTACTACAGCACAGCTTTGAAACTCTTAGTCTGTTAGGTGTGTCTATTGAACAGTAGCCGCTAGCTCGATTGTAATTTCCCAACCCAACACAGCTAAAATGGGAAATCACCACAGAGTTGTGAGGAAAAGCCACGGCGGTCCCCTGGTAAGTAAAAAGTGGGGTCAATTTAAAAGGGCCAGATTTTTCTCTCAGGTGCAAATGATTGAAATTATGCTCTTGCAACGGATTTCTGAGTACAGGTCCTGTTTTCCTGTCAGTGACCCCTTCTAAGAGTTCAATATGCCCCTGGATCTAAAGTCTGGGTTGTAGGTATGCATTTGAGGCAGACAGTGGAGGGTGTGTGGCAGTCAGATCGTCTTGATAGGCCCCCTGTCTCCCCAGGGACCCCCAGGCTCTCACAGAGGAAAGGGGGATTAGGGAGGTAAGGAGGAGAGAAACGAAGGGATGAGGAGGGCGGGGAGGGGAGGGCCATGTTCACATGAGGTCCAGATCAGCCCCCAGCCTCGTTAAACACAATCGATCGTCACGGTGACATTTCACAGCACATGCCGTCGTCCATACTGTCACTGCCATCACTCACTCTCTCTCTCTTGGTAACACACACACACACACACACACACACACACACACACAGGCATGCATGCATGCACGCATTGACAACAATGCTCACTGGCACATATCTGTCCATCCATGTGTGTATGTGAAAATACTCCAGCAAGAAATAAATAAGGGCAAATAAGACCTTTGCCTCTGTAACGCAGAAGCCCTTTTAACTGCATACTGTTAATTAGATATTTTTGATCAAAACGATATGCTGTTGACAGTAATGCTCAGAATATAAACAAGGCCCTTTTGCGCTGTATCTCTTTGATAGAGAATGGGTTTATGATATACTATACAGCTGGGGGAAATTTCACCTAGCTCGTTTCTCTCACACTGGCTTGTTTCTATCTGTGAGTCTGTCCCTGTTAATCCTCTTTCATTGCTAGTGACACTGCTGAATGATGAGTAGTATCACACCACGGCAGAGCAAAGAGGTCTTGTTCAAGAGTGAAGGCACACACACTCGAGTGAGCGAACGGGCACCAACGCGCCGGCCTCTCTCAGCCAATCGATCACTGTTGACAGATACCAGATACCCCTAGAGTCTTAATTAGAGCTCCCATTAGAGTGCACATAACACGCACGCACACACAAACACACACACACACACACACACACACACACACACACACTCATACGCACATGCACACTGACACACACGTTTAACAGAACTCTATTTTGGTGGCATCAAATGGTCCTTTTAACTGTTAGAGATGCGATGCAAAATGTTGAAAGCCTCACAAAAAACATATTGCAACTCCAAAAGACACAATCTAATTCAAGATAAAGAGAAGAAAATGTTGGCTTGAACAGAGCAAAGAGGATTCTAAATCCAAACAGACCTATCACATTGATTCATCGGGACTCTGTTGCTACGACATTATTTAAGGCAGCAAATTCTACGTGGGTGATAGAGAGCCGTCGGGACCCCCTGCTGACGGCACTTCCTCCCCTGCTGAGATACTTCCTGGATTAGATTGGCCCTGATGTCACCTAAATCCTAACACTGAACATGCACAAATGTGCAAATACGCACACACTGTCGCACGCAACACAAACAGTAGATATTGGTAACACAACTGAAAGAAAGGCAGACATAATAAGAAATGTGGGCATAAAGTCTGAATGATCACAAACAAGCAGAAATATAATCAGAACAGAGTCCTACAAACACTCAGACACATGAACACAAACATGTTGTTCTGCTGAGATGTGGGTGTTCAGACTTTCACTGTAGGCACAATTCCTCCTCTTCAGTCTGTGGCTATGCCCCGGGAGTCCCCCTATAGGCTGGACACACACATTTAAACACACATTAAACACACATACAGACACAGACACACAGACACATAGACACACGCACACACACACACACACACACACACACACACACACACACACACACACACACACACACACACACACACACACACACACACACACACACAGATACACAGACACACCTAGGGAAGTCCCCTGCTGATTTGGTGTTTGAGGCTTTAACTTGGCTCAGAGAAGCAGCATGGCCTCTTAAATGCTCAGCAGCCCGCACAGGAAGTGTGTGGGGGGATTAAATGTTAAAGGTAAAAGGTGATAAGGGATGGGACCTACTTTCAGCAAAACCTAAATAGAAAAAAGCATGCACTACGCCCACTACAATAAAACAATATTAGTACAATATCAGATTTGTTTGGGCTATTTTAGACACACGCATGCACAGAAGTAATAAAATAGTAGGGCATTTTTTTTATGTTTTTACTTTTACTTGCATTGCCTTAGTACGTTCTGAAATAGTTGAATATGTGATCTTTCTGCTTGTCATTTCGTTCAAACACCCAAAACTAACTTAAAAAAATGTCATTAAACATTCACTTTGGTTGCAAGCACATTTTGGAGTGGGTAGCGTGAGTCCAAAAACAGATCAAAACAGCTTCCAGACAATTGGACTTCAATTAGCCCCATCAGCTTGTGTGTGGTTGCAACTGTGCTTAAATGTGTATCAAAATCCATTTATTTTTGTTTTTAAATCTGGGGAGGACTGATACATTTGTTTTTGCTAAACCTCTCAGATTCTGAAATACATTGTGGACATTAACTAACAAACAATTCAGTTATGATAAGCTTTGTAAAGTCTGCTGACCAGTTAAAAATATCTTTTCATTTAAGCTGCAGGCCTAAGCATTTAACTAAATCGCTAGCTGGAGCTGATAAATCTTCTAAAATCCCACATCAATTAGACAAATATATCATAGGAAGCACACCAATGAGGAAACATAAAAATACTTAACACATCTTTTTAGTCAGTGTTGTATGAGGGGTAAAGGATGTGTTTTATACAACTGTCAATTAATCAGTACAATAATTGCCAGTTCAGGTGTCTCTTTAGCACGAAATATTGTTTGTCATAAGGGAAATTAGTATTAAATTACTTCAAAGAGACTACAATTATCACGGATAATTTGGTCTCATTCGGTCTCATTCAACGGACTGAATATGTTCTCTGTGGTTTCAGGTCGGAATGACTTATTCTGCGCACCAAACGGAAATGAGTTGAATTGTTTACAAACAAAGTTGTCAGAAACTCTAAGTAGTTAATGTCATGGGGATTAACCTTACTCTTTCGTACTACACTAGCTTTGTCCTATAAATATCAGATAGAACTATCGAAATGTAGATCTCATACGCGGATTTTCAGATACAAATGTAAAACCGCCTATTCGGGTCGGCTAGTCAATTTACCAGGAAGCTAACATTACCATCACCTAGTTTATTCTGTGTTTTTCTACAGCCTGTCCACGGGAAGTGAGTGGTGAAAGTTCTCACGTTATATCTGCTGTTCTACTGGGAAAGTCGTATGTTATTGTATTCTTACTACCGGGTCCTGACTCTGGTAACACAGCGTTTGAAGATAAAGAGTGGCTTAATAGAGAATTGATCTGTGTGTGACCTAGGCAGGTGTGGGTCAGAGTTGGTGCTGGTCATATGCCATGGCACAGGAAGGTAACAAACTCACATTGAGGCGACTGGAGTCTCCCATCCTAAAGTTCACCAAAGTGGCACTACCTACAGATCTAGAGAGACTGCAGAGACACCACAGCAACATATTAAAGGTACAGGGAACAACCACAGGGTAAAATTGCAACCTTGCAGATAATATGTTAAAATGTGAAATTTGGTTTTTAAATTTACTTTCCATTTAATTTAGCGTCAGTCTTCAAGCACTAGCAAATACATCGTTCATGATGCATAGATTAAGTGACACATAGATGGGCAACATTGTTCTGAAAAAGACAGGGATTGGCATCAGAAACTAAATTAATATCAGCAACATGATAATCGGAAAGGATTTTCTAGAAATTTACAACGCTGATACTAACTCCTCTTGTTGGCTTGCCCTCTGTCTCTCTCTCTCTCTCTCTCTCTCTTGCCCTGTGCATCATGGCCTGTACAGTACCTGTTGCAATCCTTGCTCTGAATATTGATATTTCTATATATCTTATAATAGCAATGATAGACACGTTTTGACAAAATGGAACATAAATAATTAATCAAGTGGGGTAATTTCAATGGAAAGATAAATTGAAACCTTATATATATATGACTCATAATGGTGGATATGAGGTGCCACATGAAAGCAATGGTTGTAAGTAAAATTGGGTGAACTAAATTGTAGTTGTACTCTCTGCTAATCCATGAACATATGCTTCTGAGTTTTATCCTGTGGTTTTGAAATGTATAAAAATGCAATGCTATGAACTAATAAAACATATATTTTACCTATATTACTAATTATATTTTATTATATTTTCAAGTAATAATTTAACAGCAAATGGTTTAGCTGTTCACTTCCTTCCTTGCAGTTTCAGCGTTGTCAGCAATGGGACCGCCTTCATCAGGAGCACATAAATGCCAGCCGAACCGTTCAGGTGAATTTATTGACTAGATTCAAATGTTATTGTTGTTGTGGGTGTGTCTTGGTGCTTGTGGGTACATTCTGTTGGGGAGGTAAAGTGTGGTTGGGTGATATCCCCATTTTGCAAATCCAGTAACAAAAAAAAACGAAACCATCTTCAAACATTTAGGGTCGGCACCGTATGTAAATGAAACAAAAGGTCTTAGAGAAATAAGCATCAGAACAGAGATGCAAACTTCCTGTAGCAAAGACTACTTCCTATCCAGTGTAATGTGTGCTCTATACCTCCCTGGCCTACCTCTCTTTTCTTTAGCTACCTCTCTGTGTGCCCCTGGGGCTGCATGTCCTTGTACATTATCACCATATCCTAAGTTATCTCCATTGTACGGACAGAGAAACACGGTAAGCCCCCAGACCAGACTCAGACCATGCAAACATGGGAAAGCACTCTCCCCTCCCCTGGGTTAGGCCTAGGGGTGGCTGGTGAGAGGATAGGTGTGCATGTGTGCGGGGGAGGGGGAACGGCCCGTCATGTCTGTAGGAGGTGGGATCTTCAAATATGGCTGTGTTCAGGCTTATCCATATTATGGTTGGGCCCACGTTCAATACTACCAGATCCCTTGATATCATTCATTGATGTTTTAGATGATGCATTGACACTTAAATAATCTTATTTAAAAAAAAGAAGCAAATCAAAAAACGTAGTTCTTTACAACAAAAGAAGGAGGATGAAAGGATGTCTGTCTTATTTCATTTAGGCTGCGTTCATCTCAGTCTCTGCCTTCAAATCTGGGCCGCGTGACTAAACTACAGATGATCAAACTTGGGCCGCTTTCTGAAACTTATGTTGGGCAAGGTCAAAGTGCACACGATGAAGCCCATTGGCGTGTCGTTGGCAGTACAAAATCAATTGTTAAAACGACTCCCAATAAAAGAGGGAGTAAAACCGTCACCCTGAGAGGCTGATCAATACCTACAGTAAGTTTGATTAGAGCAACAAATTTAATATGATTATTTTTAATTTGAACAATATCTTTCGTCCCCCTTTAAAACCATTTCAAGCCAATGTGCAGCAGTGCAGTGAGACAAACATTGTGCATCCCACTCTATTTCACGTAATCTCTTTTTTTAAGTTGAGCGAGTTTGTGCCCAAGCACACTAACATATTATTTTCTGTCTGTCAATGAACAGTCTGTCTGTCAATGATGTCTTTATGCCTCTTCACTCTATTTAGATGAGTGCATGTGTTTGTAGCGGGACATGGTTACTGGACATAGCTGAGCGGGGCGGGCGGGCGGTCTGTCTGTCTGTCTGTCTGTCTGTCTGGGAGGAGATGGATGGATAGCCTCGAGGGCTTGCGGTGGGGGGCTGAGCCCAGGTCTCCAGGCAGACCCCCTACCCTCCTCTGTGTGCGTACAGGCTGCAGAGAAACACAGCGGAGTCTCTCCCCCACTGGCTGACTGACGTCTGGCCTCAACCCCCTTCCTCTACGCGATCCCGGATGGGCGCACAGTCAGTCAGTCAGTCAGTCAGTCAGTCAGTCAGACAGACAGACAGACAGACAGACAGACAGACAGACAGACAGACAGACAGACAGACAGACAGACAGACAGACAGACAGACAGACTGACTGACTGACTGACTGACTGACTGACTGACTGACTGACTGACTGACTGACTGACTGACTGACTGACTGACTGACTGACTGACTGACTGACTGACTGACTGACTGACTGACTGACTGACTGACCATATCTGTACTCACTACATCATCTACTGCTCGCACACCTCCTAAAATCGCCCAGTTCATTGTGACTTTAAGTGTCAAGTTGTTGTGCTTTGCTCGGCTTTCTGTTGGGAATGCTAACGGGTAATTAACATTCTGACAGTTCTGTCTCCCTGTGCTCCTACTGGCTTAATGATAATCCAGTCTGCACAGTCTGTGTGCCTGCATGTGCGTGTGAGCATATACTTGCTTCTGTGTGTGTGTGTGTGTGTGTGTGTGTGTGTGTGTGTGTGTGTGTGTGTGTGTGTGTGTGTGTGTGTGTGTGCTTGTGTGTGTGTATGTTTATTCATGTGTAATTAGCCATTCAACTGAAGCTGTCATTGGCTGTGCGTTGACCTCTTGACCCCTGCTCTGTTGTGGTTTGGGGCCTGATGTGCGCTGTGATGGGTCTGTTGTAATCAGCCTGTCAGCCCCAGGCTACATGGGGAGGAGGAGGAGGAGGAGGAGGAGGAGGGAGGTGGAGGTGGAGTAGCTCATCCCAACATCACCCTTACCCTGCCTGCCTTTTAGTCGCCAGTCCCTCTTATGTCTCCATCTCTCTCCTAGAGGGTCTTCCCGTCGGTTTGCTGCCGCTCATGTCCAGCTATCAACGCCGTTCCGGGAGCACCCTGACCCTGTTTCATGATAGCTCTTGTGTCTCTGCAGCAACTGAGGGCGAACATTCGAGAGATGGAGAAGCTGTGTGGGCGTGTCCGACCAGAGGACGGCCCCGCCTTGGAGGACCTCGTTCAACCAATCAGAGACAAGGCGTTGGCGGCGGCACAGGATTTCCTGCTTCTGCATCAGAGCCCCCCACCACATCCCGGTCCCCTCCCCCCTGCCCATACCCCCCCCAGCCCGTCAAGCAGCTGCCACGGGGATGAAGGTGTGGGCGGGGAGAGCCCACCTGTCAATCAAGCTCAGCTCTGCCTCCCAGAGATCCCCGTTGACCTGAACGCTGCTGAGTCCTGGGGCTCTCTGGAGGAGGTGTGTGTGTGTGTGTGTGTGTGTGTGTGTGTGTGTGTGTGTGTAAAACCAGATCTCAGTATGGTTGATATGCCTGCATGCCTTTTCTGACTTTGCAGACATTTACAAGAAGTATTTTCAATTATCACGTCAGCTGAGATTTTGTTTTATTTTTGGTCCAATTTGATGAGAAGATGCAAGAAGATGGTGAAAAAAAACTTGGGTTCAGTTGATAGAGTAAAAGACATTTATAGGCATTTAGAACTATCTAAGGCTTTGTCTTTTGTGTTTTTAGAGTTCTGCTTAATCTGGCCACACTGACATACCAATAACATGAAATGATTAATCTGGGCCTGTTTATGCAGAGCATATCCTTTTTACCTAATAGTTGCTTAAAATATTGATTGTACTGACACATGGCGTGTTAGTCCAACCCACGTTCAGCGGTCTGTCAGTGTGTTGAAGGAGTGTGTGTGTGTGTGTGTGTGTGTGTGTGTGTGTGTGTGTGTGTGTGTGTGTGTGTGTGTGTGTGTGTGTGTGTGTGTGTGTGTGTGTGTGTGTGTGTGTGTGTGTGTGTGTTTCAGGACCTGAAGGAGCTGAGTGACCTGGTGACAGAGTTCTCTCTGCTGGTCCATGTGAGTAGGCCCTCCCTCTTTAGTCCCAGGTGGCATGTTTATGTCGCTGTGCGAGGTGTAACACACACACGTGTGTGTGTGTGTGTGTGTGTGTGTGTGTGTGTGTGTGTGTGTGTGTGTGTGTGTGTGTGTGTGTGTGTGTGAGAGCGTGTTTCCAGCGACTCCTCTTGGGCGTGTGGGTTGCCTGGCGAGGGCCCTGGGAGAGCAGTGTGTGGCCCCGGAGGCCCCCTGCTGTGCCCAGAGAGAACAGGGATGGGGGGATAGGGAGGGGCGGGCGGTCCACGGGGGAGAGGCCAGGGGCAGAGCGTACGGTGAGGCAGGTGGAGAACAGACGGCTCAGATTATCCCTCCATCCTCAGGGAGGGAGACTTGGAGAGGCTGAGATAAACAGGCAGAGAGATTGAGGCTAAAGGTGGGGGGGCGGGAGAGGGAGGGAGGGAGGGAGGGAGGGAGAGAGAGGGAGGGAGGGAGGGAGGGGGAGGGAGAGAGAGAGGGAGAGAGAGAGAGGTGTTTTAGTGATCTCTCTAGAGTGATTGGTGGTGTTAAGTAACCATTATACTTTGTTAACCCAGGTGTAAACATTGTTTGTTTGTGTGTGTGCGTGTGTCTGTGCAGGTGAAAAGTCAGAATTAGACCGATCAACCAAGCACACAGAACTAATGTGTTTTATTGAATGTTGAATGAAACCACAGCGCAGCACTCACAGGCATCAGTCCATCTATCTTGGATACAAAAGGAGAATTACTGAGGAGAAGAGAATGGAGAGGCAGAATGGAGGAGAGAGGAGGACTTTGGGATGAGTTAGCGACGGGGAGAGCTGGGAGCGCGGCTGTTTGGTCAGGGTGGCCGTCCGGCTCGCGCAGAGAGAGACAGCTGCCACTATGAATATTTCATGAGTCCTACACAATACCCACTGCCCCTTTGCCTAGACCCCCGGTATAATCCCCCCCTGCATCTACCTTGAGCTGTTGCACCAACCTCGTCACCCAGGGACACAGACACACACACACACACACACACACACACACACACACACACACACACACACAGCTCTTGGCGGTATTGGGGGCTGGGGCAGGGAGCAGGATCTGGACAAGTTGAAATGATAGAAGGAATTCTGGTCACAACAAAGTGTGTGTGTGTCTGTGTCTGTGTGTGTGTGTGTGTGTGTGTGTGTGTGTGTGTGTGTGTGTGTGTGTGTGTGTGTGTACCTATCGTCACAGACATCTAACTGTGTTTGTGTGCGATGTCTGTGTGTGTGTGTGTGTGTGTGTGTGTGTGTGTGTGTGTGTGTGTGTGTGTGTGCACATGCACGCAGGCACGTGCGGTCTCAAGTGTGTAACCCTTGTCTGTCAGTCCCAGCAGGAGAAGATTGACAGCATCGAGGACAACGTCAACGCAGCAGCTGCCAACGTGGAGGAGGGGACACAGAGCCTGGGGAAGGTGTGTGTGTGTGTGTGTGTGTGTGTGTGTGTGTGTGTGTGTGTGTGTGTGTGTGCGTGCGCGCGCGTGAGGTGTTTGAGGGATCGATGGTTCTTTGCCTTCCAGCCATTCCACAACGTTTGTCCCTATTGATCCGCTCAAATACGAAGGGAAGCCGCAATTAAAGAAATAGAGGGGCAAAGAGGCAGAGAGCGATAGAGGGAGGATGAGAGGGGTGGAGTTGGTTGGCGGGGGGAGTGTATTTTGACAGATAATAAGTGTTTGGCTGGGAGGAGGCGGGAAGGAGCGTTTAATAGTGTTTCAGCGGCGCTCACGCCCCCGCTGGGAGCCAATAACCCCAGCTCCTTTGTTAAGGAAGCACACAGGCAGGAAGGCACTGAGAGTTTTACTCCGACACCCCTCCCCTCACACTTCATACAAAGAATTGACATGTTGTGTTTGACCAAGACAAAATAACAAGATGTCATCTGGTCATGCTCAGACTGAAGAAAGAAATGTTCAGAATGATATGCTTATATACCGTTCATGTGCACTTGTAATTAAAGGATATTGAGCCTTATATGCCAAGAAAATAATAATAATTAAAAAATCTATGTTTGATGAAAACAAATATATATATATACGTGGTATTAATATATACCATATATATTGTGGGACATATAATAAGTATCCGGATATAAAAGATAGTATGCAGCTCTATTGGTCTAAACCACGAATAATAA
>JAPMUY010002672.1:20000-23249 GCA_026901105.3 Galaxias olidus | reverse complement strand
TCCTGTAGGGGTTAATGTACTCTCTCTGTGTGTCCTGTAGGGGTTAATGTACTCTCTCTCTGTGTCCTGTAGGGGTTAATGTACTCTCTCTCTGTCCTGTAGGGGTTAATGTACTCTCTCTGTGTCCTGTAGGGGTTAATGTACTCTCTCTGTGTCCTGTAGGGGTTAATGTACTCTCTCTGTGTCCTGTAGGGGTTAATGTACTCTCTGTGTGTCCTGTAGGGGTGGTGAAGGTGTCGGGGTCTCTGTCGTTGGACCGAGAGGAGCAGAGTCGTTATGTGGTGGTGGTGGAGGCTAAGGACATGAGAGGGCTCGCCCAGGGCAACACCGCCACCACCTCCATCACCATCACCGTCACCGACGGCAACGACAACATGGCCTCCTTCACCCAGAGTAAGACACCAACACTCCCAGGCGGAATTCTTGACATTAAACTAATGTTCTGTTATTTTAGCTTTTCCCCCCACCCTCCACACACACACACACACACACACACACACACTCACCCTCCCCGTGTGTCTCCTGCAGGGTCTTATGAGTTCACGGTGCCTGAGGACCAGTTGGTGGGGGGCCGGCTGGGGGTGCTGGCCGTGGAGGACAGGGATGAGATGCAGAACAAACAGCCTGTGTTCACCGTCCCTCCTCCCTTCAGCGCACGCTTCAAACTGGAGCCCGACTCCTCCAAGGATGGAGCCCTGCTACTGGCCCAGGTACAGGGGGTACAAAGCACCAGGGGTACAGGGGTACCAGAGGGTACAAAGCACCAGGGGGTACAGGGGGTACAAAGCACCAGGGGGTACAAAGCACCAGAGGGTACAGGGTACCAGAGGGTACAAAGCACCAGGGGGTACAGGGGGTACAAAGCACCAGGGGTACAAAGCACCAGAGGGTACAGGGGTACAAAGCACCAGGGGGTACAAAGCACCAGGGGTACAAAGCACCAGGGGGTACAGGGGTACAAAGCACCAGGGGTACAAAGCACCAGAGGGTACAGGGGTACAAAGCACCAGAGGGTACAGGGGTACAAAGCACCAGGGGGTACAAAGCACCAGGGGGTACAGGGGGTACAAAGCACCAGGGGGTACAGGGGTACAAAGCACCAGGGGGTACAAAGCACCAGAGGTACAGGGGTATAGGGTGTACAAAGCACCAGGGGTACAAAGCACCAGGGGTACAGGGGGTACAAAGCACCAGAGGGTATAAAGCACCAGAGGGTACAGGGGGTACAAAGCACCAGGGGGTATAAAGCACCAGAGGGTACAGGGGGTACAAAGCACCAGGGGGTACAAAGCACCAGGGGTACAGGGGGTATAGGGTGTACAAAGCACCAGGTGGTACACTACCACACCATGCTGTTGCATTAACACACTACCACACCATGCTGTTACATTAACACACTACCACACCATGCTGTTACATTAACACACACTACCACACCATGCTGTTACATTAACACACACTACCACACCATGCTGTTACATTAACACACTACCACACCATAGATTAACCCTATCCTTCCTGCGTTTCCAGCCCCTGGACTTTGAGACCCAGAGCAGCTACAGCTTTCATGTCCAGGTGAGAGAGAACGGCCTTCTGTCTCCGGCCGACAATAAGCACAGTGCCGTGACCCAGGCCCGGGTCAGCATCACGGTTGTGGACGTGGACGAGCCTCCCACCTTCTCCAAAGCGCTCTACAGCTTCTCTGTGCTGGAGGAGGTCATAGTGGACAATGTAGGGGTTGTCAGCGCCAAGGACCCTGACCGGGAGGCCAAACCCATCAGGTACTGACCCCTGACCCTTAACCCCAATCCCTAACCAAAGGACTCTGACCGCGAGGCCAAACCCATCAGGTACTGACCCCTAACCCTTAACCCCAATCCCTAACCCAAGGACCCTGACCAGGAGGCCAAACCCATCAGGTACTGACCCCTAACTCTTAACCCCAACCCTAACCCAAACTGACCCCATCCAGTAGGAGAACACTACACACACTGACCCCTAACCCCTGCTCCCAATACTGTAGACAATCCAACATTTACTGTAGACAATCCTACATTTACTGTAGACAATCCTACATTTTTGTGTGATTCCTTAGTGTCTTTGAAGAATATTAAAAAATATTTGAACACAAAAAAAAATCATACGATATTTTTTATTAATTATTCTAGGGTGCCTCTTTCTTCCCTTTACGTGGCGTTTTCAGTGGTGAAGGCGAGTTTACACCCATTGCTCATTAACATTCATCAGCTGAGTTATGTTATTGGCTAGGGATAGTAACGTTCCGCTGTTGTCATGGCTGCGGCCATAGGAGCTCGACCTTACTTATTCCAGCCTGTCTGTGATTGACCAATTAGATTTGCTTGGATTTTCTACGTCACAAATGGCTGCGATTCAGAACATCTTGTAAAACAGGGTAGATGTCAGAGGTGAACTAGAGAAAATGCACAAGGCAGAAATATTCCAAAACGTACATTCTGGTTCCTTTAAGAAGAGCCTCTGTTCAAATGAAAGAGCAGAGATTACCTGCTAGCCTGTCTCGTTGCTACCATATGAAAGAGCAGAGATTACCTGCTAGCCTGTCTCGTTGCTACCATATGAAAGAGCAGAGATTACCTGCTAGCCTGTCTCGTTGCTACCATATGAAAGAGCAGAGATTACCTGCTAGCCTGTCTCGTTGCTACCATATGAAAGAGCAGAGATTACCTGCTAGCCTGTCTCGGCTACCATATGAAAGAGCAGAGATTACCTGCTAGCCTGTCTCGTTGCTACCATATGAAAGAGCAGAGATTACCTGCAAGCCTGTCTCGTTGCTACCATATGAAAGAGCAGAGATTACCTTCTAGCCTGTCTTGTTGCTACCATTTTGTAATGTTATTATGCACAAACCACATTTTCATCTAATTAATGAACAAAATTACCTAGATTTACTTTAGGATGACAGCTACGTTAGTTATATAGAAGAAAGATACTGAACATTGATGGATGCTAGCTGCTAACTGTTTTATAAGGAACATGAAAGAAACCTTAGCTTTCTGTTTGCTGCTGGGCTGTACAGCTGTACTAGGCCTATAGGGACCTTGGCATGCTAACTAGCCAGAAACATCATCAATAATGCAATATAGTGCCTTTATTTACGCCAAAAACATAAATTTTAATTACATGATGATAGGCAAGGAGAGTGGGGGGAGAAAACACTAACTTTATAACTTTATAGCTAATCCTGTTTTTCTGCAGTTTGAAGAGAAAGTT
>JAPMUY010002672.1:10000-15000 GCA_026901105.3 Galaxias olidus | reverse complement strand
ATGCTGCCCCCTTCTGTCCAGATGGCAGTGCCCGCATTGTGCTAAAACAGGGCCGCTTCAGTCTGGATGATCCCACAGACTACACACTGGAGGTGGGCATCAACGATGGAGGACGCCCCGCCAAGAACAGCCTTACCCCCCTCTCTATCAAGGTACAACCTCACCCTAAACCTCACCCCTAAACCTCACCCCTAAACCTCACCCTAAACCTCACCCCAAACCTCACTGTCATCAACGTACAACCTCACCCCTAAACCTCACCCCTAAACCTCACTCCCCTCTCTATCAACGTACAACCTCACCCTAAACCTCACCCCTAAACCTCACTCCCCTCTCTATCAAGGTACAACCTCACCCTAAACCTCACCCCCGTCTCTGTCAACCCTCACCCCTAAACCTCACCCCCAAACCTCACCCTCTCTATCACCTCACCCTAAACCTCACCCCTAACCTCACCCCCGTCTCTGTCAAACCTAAACCTCACCCCCCAAACCTCACCCCCTCTCTATCAAGGTACTACCTCACCCTAAACCTCACCCCTAAACCTCACCCCCTCTCTGTCAGCAACCTCACCCCTAAACCTCACCCCTAAACCTCACCCCAAACCTCACCCCTAAACCTCACCCTAAACCTCACCCCTAAACCTCACCCTAAACCCACCTAAACCCTCACCCTCAGCTCTTTAACCGTGTGTGTGTGTGTGTGTGTGTGTGTGTGTGTGTGTGTGTGTGTGTGTGTGTTCTGTCTAACCATGTCTCCTCTCCAGGTGTGTGTGTGTGACCGGGAGCGTCGTATTCCCACTCAGTGTAAGGCAGCGGCCCAGCTCAGGATGGGGGTCAGTGTGCACGCCCTCATCGCTATCCTGCTCTGCATCCTCACCATCCTGGGTGAGCAACACACACACACACACACACACACACACACACACACACACACACACACACCTACACGCACACACTGGCCCCAAACACACACACCTACAAACACACACTAACACTAAACACACACCTACACACACACACTAACCCTAAACATACACACACACCAACACACACAACCCTAAACACACTCACACACACACACACACACACACACACACCCCTAAACACACACACACACACACACACCTAAACACACACACACACACACACACACACACACACGTAACACACACACACACACACCTACACACACACACACAACCCTAAACACACACACACACACAGCCCTAAACACGCACACCCACACCCACAGACACACACACACACACACAGCCCTAAAGACACACACTCACGCACTAGCCCTAGTCCTCCACTTGGGAGGGGGGTGTAGGTGGCGGAGGGAGGGGGGGTTAGGGTGAGTAATGTGAGGTTAGGGTTGGGGTTAGGGTTAGGGTGAGTAATGAGGTTAGGGTTAGGGTAATGAGGTTAGGGTTAGGGTTAGGGTTAGGGTGAGTAATGAGGTTAGGGTTGGGGTTAGGGTTAGGGTGGGAGGAGTTAATGTGAGTAATGTGAGGTTAGGGTTAGGGTTAGGGTTAGGGTGAGTAATGTGAGGTTAGGGTTGGTGTTAGGGTTAGGGTGAGTAATGAGGTTAGGGTTAGGGTTAGGGTGAGTAATGAGGTTAGGGTTAGGGTTAGCGTTAGGGTGAGTAATGAGGTTAGGGTTAGGGTTAGGGTGAGTAATGAGGTTAGGGTTAGGGTTAGGGTGAGTAATGAGGTTAGGGTTAGGGTTAGGGTTAGGGTTAGGGTGAGTAATGAGGTTAGGGTTGGGGTTAGGGTTAGGGTGGGAGGAGTTAATGTGAGTAATGTGAGGTTAGGGTTAGGGTTAGGGTGAGTAATGTGAGGTTAGGGTTGGTGTTAGGGTTAGGGTGAGTAATGAGGTTAGGGTTAGGGTTAGGGTTAGGGTGAGTAATGAGGTTAGGGTTAGGGTTAGGGTTAGGGTGGGAGGAGTTAAAGTGAGTAATGTGAGGTTAGGGTTAGGGTTAGGGTTGTGGTTGGGGGGGTGAATGTGATTAATGTGAGGCAGGCGTGTTCAGGAAGCAGCCTTCTCTCTGCTTGCCTTGTTTCCAAAGATGAGCACAGGGAACAATCGACCTTCCATCCATGGTTAGGGTTGTCTAGATCATGAATTATAGATCAGCTTCACTGTGAAAATAGACTGTGATCTGAATATTCTCTTTGAGGACTCTGCTGCCTGGCTTTCCTGGGGAAAAGCCATTTGTTATATTAGACGAGCGTCAGAGAGGCAGAGTTGTTTTTCAGAAAAGCTACAGTCAAGCCTAGAGAGAGAGAAAGATAAATTAAAAGAGTGATGGCTTGATTGATTGAAAGAAGAAGAGAGAAACAGAAATAAATTGAAAGGAGAGAGAGAGAGAGAGAGAGAGAGAGAGAGAGAGAGAGAGAGAGAGAGAGAGAGAAAATGAATCAAGAGAGATGCATTTAAAGAAGAGGGAGCAAGAAATGAAGAGAGAGAAATTGAAAGAAGAGAGTGTGAGAGAGAGAGAGAGAGAGAGAGAGAGAGAGAGAGAGACAGAGAGAGAGAGAGAGAGAGAGAGAGATGAGGAAGCGCGTGAGAAACGGGAATATTGCGTTCAGTATAATACGAGTGATCAGCCAAAGCTCGTTATCAATTCCTGAGAGAGCAGGCAGATTAACTTAATCCAACCAATCACAGTGCTCCCTCTCTCTGCACGCACTCAGAGAGGCCCGTTCTCACAGATCTCTGCCCTGGTTTTTATAATCACATACTACACATAAAATATAGATATTCACATTCTTTATGAGGCTTTGTCTCTGTCTTTTACAGTCATTATATAAACGTGTTGATTTGTTATACAGTCATATAGAAGTGTTCATGTTTTTAGTGATTTTGTTAAGGTATTTTTTTAATGAGTATCCATGGCAACAAAGCCATCAGCACTCTATTGTCGTCCTAAGACGTTCCCCTCTGATGTCACGTCCTGTCTGATGTCACGTCCTGTCTGTTCTCCCTCAGTCATTGTCATCCTGATGGTGATCCGCCGGCGCTACCACAAGGAGGCGCTAGTGAGCCTGGGAAAGTCGTCAGGGGGGGAGATCCACGAGCAGCTGGTGACCTACGATGAGGAGGGCGGGGGGGAGATGGACACCAACGGATACGACGTCTCCGTCCTGACCTCCGCCCGCCAGCAGGGGGCATGCCTGTACGCACGCGTGCACAAAGCCCCGGCCCCGCCCCCCAGCGCCTGCAAAGGAGACATGGCCCTGATGATCGAGGTTAAGAAGGAGGAGGCGGACGGAGACCGCGATGCCATCCCCTATGACACGCTGCACATCTATGGCTACGAGGGCGCAGAGGGCTCCCTGGCTGGCAGCCTGAGCTCCATGGATTCCTCCTCCTCCTCTTCCTCCAACCTGGACTACGACTTCCTCAGTGACTGGGGGCCTCGCTTTAGGAGCCTGGCCGAGCTCTACGGTGTGGAGGGGCCCCCACGGGGGTACAGCCCCTACTGACCGGGGTCAGGGGTCAGGGGTTAAGGGTCAGGGCGGAGGCCCACTCAACGAGAAACACTTTGAATGCTGTCTGTGAGCGTCTCAGGCCAATCATGTGTATCTCCTGTCTTTAGACGGCCATGTGTGGGATGGGCGGGTCTTGCCGTCTGATTGGTTTCTAAGGGGAAGTGTAGCCAACCACAGACTATTTGAAGATGTTTTAGGAAGTAGGTCCACCTCCCAGGTCAGTGATTGGCTATGGGAAGCTGGATGAGTCCTCCCACTGACTACCCCACACCGCCATCTTGGTTTCAGTCACATGACACCATCATTGGATTTACGTCCTCCTTCCACTACTGATCTGTCCAATCACTGAAGTCTCGCTCAGGCCGGAGCCAATCACAGCTGATTTCAGCAATAGAGCTGGCAAATGATTTTTCTGTGTTCAAATATGATATGTATTTTATTTAATCTCAATATTTTCTTGACCACCCTGTACTATATATATCAGGACTGGTCATTTTATAACGTTGATATTTTTTGTAACGGAAGTATTTACAAAAAAAAAAAAAAAAAAAAAAAAAAGTAGAAGTGGATACAACTGTGATTTTTTTATAAATGTATTTTCTCTGAACATGTCTCTGTATTTGTATGCTGGTGTATTATAAATATGTGGTGTCAATCAAACTAAAACAGAATTCTTGTCTGATATGACAAACATCTCTATCAAAACATCAGTTCCTCCTAGTTGGTAGGGAGTCATGTGAGTCTTTTGTGAATCATTGAGTCAGTTGACTCCTTCAGAATGAGTCTGTTGAGAATCATTGAGTCAGTCGACTCCTTCAGAATGAGTCTGTTGTGAATCAGTGAGTCAAGTTGACTCATTCCTAAGGAGTGCGTTGTCATGGGGACAGGAAGCAGACTGACTCATCTCAGATCTATCAGAGGGCCAATAGAAAGGCAGGGTCACTCACTGATTCAGCCACTATCCTCAGAGGGCCAATAGAAAGGCAGGATCACTCACTGATTCAGCCACTATCCTCAGATGGCCAATAGAAAGGCAGGATCACTCACTGATTCAGCCACTATCCTCAGAGGGCCAATAGAAAGGCAGGGTCACTCACTGATTCAGCCACTATCCTCAGAGGGCCAATAGAAAGGCAGGGTCACTCACTGATTCAGCCACTATCCTCAGAGGGCCAATAGAAAGGCAGGGTCACTCACTGATTCAGCCACTATCCTCAGAGGGCCAATAGAAAGGCAGGGTCACTCACTGATTCAGCCACTATCCTCAGAGGGCCAATAGAAAGGCAGGATCACTCACTGATTCAGCCACTCAGGAAACCACCGTGAGACCAGCAGAGTCTGGAGGACTTTGACCTCTCCCCCCCTTTCCTCCCCCTCTCTCTCCGTCTCTTTTTCCTCCTTCTCCCCTCCCCTCCCCCTCTCCTCTCCCTCTCTCTCTCTGGCCGTTACACTGTGACTAGTGTTTCTTTGCTCTCTGCCACAGACAAAGCAAAGGCCTGTTTGT
>JAPMUY010002672.1:0-7500 GCA_026901105.3 Galaxias olidus | reverse complement strand
AGATCACCATCCTCATGGGTGCAATCTAAACTCATTCATTTATCTTAGACCATTAGTTTGCTCTAGAACAAACACAGCCACTCACACATCCACACCCACACACACACACACACACAGACACACACACACACACGCACACACACACACACACACGCACACACACACACACACACACACACACACACACACACACACACACACATACACAATGTTCACACACACACAAACACGCACGCACGCACGCACGCACGCACGCACGCATACACACACACACACACACACACACACACACACACACACACCTGTGTACAAATGCTCCCACTGGTTGTGTATTTATTGGGGAACAGTCAAAGAATAGATGAGTTCAAATATTCTTCTGATTTAAAAAATTTTAATTAAAAAAAACATAAAAATGTTGGTATGAGACAATGTCAGTTTGAATCAGGTGCAGACAGAGGCGTGTAATTCTGTAGAGACTTCTGTAAAAGACAGCTGGGAATGCTATCCAAGAGCAGGAAGTTTGATAACGGAAGCCTCCTTCCCTGGAGAGATGAGAAGACACTCCGTTTCTCTTTGTCACTCCCCTCTTTACAACAGCGCCCCCTACTGGACGACTCAGTACCAACAGCGCCCCCTACTGGACGACTCAGTACCAACAGCGCCCCCTACTCAGTACCAACAGCGCCCCCTACTGGACGACTCAGTACCAACAGCGCCCCCTACTGGACGACTCAGTACCAACAGCGCCCCCAACTGGACGACTCAGTACCAACAGCGCCCCTACTGGACGACTCAGTACCAACAGCGCCCCCTACTGGACGACTCAGTACCAACAGCGCCCCCTACTGGACGACTCAGTACCAACAGCGCCCCCTACTGGACGACTCAGTACCAACAGCGCCCCCTACTGGACGACTCAGTACCAACAGCGCCCCCTACTGGACGACTCAGTACCAACAGCGCCCCCTACTGGACGACTCAGTACCAACAGCGCCCCCTACTGGACGACTCAGTACCACATGTTTGTTACCACAGTAAACATTCTTTGTAATAAGCACAAAGTGAATCCCATTGGCCGTCACCTCTGTAGAATGTTGTCGGGCAGTGATGACATCACAGGCTGTTGTTGTAGAGACAGCGATGTCCAGCTGGAGCAGTGATGACATCACAGGCTGTTGTTGTAGAGACAGCGATGTCCAGCTGGAGCAGTGATGACGTCACAGCTGGAGCAGTGATGACGTCACAGCTGGAGCAGTGATGACGTCACAGCTGGAGCAGTGATGACGTCACAGCTGGAGCAGTGATGACGTCACATCTGGGGCAGTCCTTCTCTAAACATCCTCTGCATTATCTCTGTTTATCTGCTATCTACTGGGAAACCTGTTTCCTGTGGCTCAGCCTGGCAGACAAACAGTTACACACACAATACACTGTCTGTCTCTCTCCTCTATGTCTCTCTGCTGCCTGTCTCTCTCTCTGCTGCCTGTCTGTCTCTCTCCTCTATGTCTCTCTGCTGCCTGTCTCTCTCTCTGCTGCCTGTCTGTCTCTCTCCTCTATGTCTCTCTGCTGCCTGTCTCTCTGCTGCCTGTCTGTCTCTCTCCTCTATGTCTCTCTGCTGCCTGTCTGTCTCTCTCCTCTATGTCTCTCTGCTGCCTGTCTGTCTCTCTGCTGCCTGTCTGTCTCTCTCCTCTATGTCTCTCTGCTGCCTGTCTCTCTCTCTGCTGCCTGTCTGTCTCTCCTCTATGTCTCTCTGCTGCCTGTCTGTCTCTCCTCTATGTCTCTCTGCTGCCTGTCTGTCTCTCTCCTCTATGTCTCTCTGCTGCCTGTCTGTCTCTCTGCTGCCTGTCTGTCTCTCTCCTCTATGTCTCTCTGCTGCCTGTCTCTCTCTCTCTCTGCTGCCTGTCTGTCTCTCTCTCTATGTCTCTCTGCTGCCTGTCTCTCTCTCTGCTGCCTGTCTCTCTGCTGCCTGTCTGTCTCTCTCTCCTCTATGTCTCTCTGCTGCCTGTCTGTCTCTCTCTCTCCCTCTATGTCTCTCTGCTGCCTGTCTGTCTCTCTCTCTCTATGTCTCTCTGCTCTGTCTCTCTCTCTCTCTCTCTGCTGCCTGTCTCTCTCTCTCCCTCTATGTCTCTCTGCTGCCTGTCTGTCTCTCTCCTCTATGTCTCTCTGCTGCCTGTCTCTCTCTCTGCTGCCTGTCTGTCTCTCTCCTCTATGTCTCTCTGCTGCCTGTCTCTCTCTCTGCTGCCTGTCTCTCTGCTGCCTGTCTGTCTCTCTCCTCTATGTCTCTCTGCTGCCTGTCTGTCTCTCTCCTCTCCTCTATGTCTCTCTGCTGCCTGTCTGTCTCTCTCCTCTATGTCTCTCTGCTGCCTGTCTGTCTCTCTCCTCTATGTCTCTCTGCTGCCTGTCTGTCTCTCTCCTCTATGTCTCTCTGCTGCCTGTCTCTCTCTCTGCTGCCTGTCTCTCTGCTGCCTGTCTGTCTCTCTCCTCTATGTCTCTCTGCTGCCTGTCTCTCTCTCCTCTATGTCTCTCTGCTGTCTGGCTGTCTCTCTCCTGTATGTCTCTCTCTTGCCTCTGTCTTGTCTCACTGTCTGCCTATCTGACTTTATTCCATGCCAAGGTTTGGGGTAAACACATGGGACACACGCATCAAAAGACACGTTACAAACACCTCAGGCCAGCCAATCACCAGTATCCGTGATGTCAGCTGATTCTAGGGCATGGCTCACTAACATGACAGCCTATTTACCCAGTCATGGACACAAACATCCCATAATTATCACTCCCCGCGGGAGATGTGTGTGTGTGTGTGTGTGTGTGTGTGTGTGTGTGTGTGTGTGTGTGAGAGAGAGAGAGTGGGGGAGTGTGTGTGTGTGTGTGTGTGTGTGTGTGTGTGTGTGTGTGTGTGTGTCAGTGGGTGTCAGTTGGTGTCAGTGTGTGTGGTGTGTGTGTGTGTGTGTGTGTGTGTGTGTGTGTGTGTGTGTGTGTGTGTGTGTGTGTGTGTGTGTGTGTGTGTGTGTGTGTGTGTGTGTGTGTGTGTACTGTGTGTGTGTGTGTGTGTGTGTGTGTGGGTGTCTGTGTGTTGTGTGAGTGTGTGTGTGAGTGTGAGTGTGTGTGAGTGGGTGTCAGTGTGTGTGTGTGTGTGTGTGTGTGTGTGTGTGTGTGTGTGTGTGTGTGTGTCTGATTTGTTTGCTCTGACACTGCTATTTCTCTTGTCATATTAATAAGGCAGAATTCTTGGTTATTTACCATCAGGTCCTGACACACACACAAACACACACTCACACACACTCACACACTCTCACTCTCACTCACACACACACACACACACACACACACACACACTCACACACACACACACACACAGACACACACACACTCACACACACTCACACCTCTCACTCACACACACACACACACACACACACACACACACACACACACACACACACACACACACACACACAGTGTTTCAGAGTAAGGAGCTGGCTGTGCCCCTAGGGGGCGACTCTTCTCCTCCTCACACATCCCTTTGGTTACACCCCTACCCTGCCCCCCCTCACACCTGAGATGGCAACACAGCCATAACACAGTAAACATTGTCTGTGTGTGTGTGTGTGTGTGTGTGTGTGTGTGTGTGTGTGTGTGTGAGTGTGTGTGTGTGTGTGTGTGTGTGTGTGTGTGTGTGTGTGTGTGTGTGTCAGGACTAAAAAACAGTTCTGAGAGAAAATCCAGGAAGCATGTTTCCTGTTTAACCACAAGATGGCGGTGTTACCACACACTAGAGTTCACAAATCCAATTATTACGTAATGTTTTAGTTGCAATGAGCATTCTAATATTGCCAACTTTATTTCATGTATCCTTTATTTGTACAGAGCATATAAATGTAGGTGCAATTTCTTTATCTGTAGTGTTCTCGAAGGACACCCTGAAATATTCCCACTATTGTATGCTGTTTCAGTGACATATTCCCACTATTGTATGCTGTTTCAGTGATATATTCCCACTATGGTGTGCTGTTTCAGTGATATATTCCCACTATGGTGTGCTGTTTCAGTGATATATTCCCACTATGGTGTGCTGTTTCAGTGATATATTCCCACTATGGTGTGCTGTTTCAGTGATATATTCCCACTATGGTGTGCTGTTTCAGTGACATATTCCCACTATGGTGTGCTGTTTCAGTGACATATTCCCACTATGGTGTGCTGTTTCAGTGATATATTCCCACTATGGTGTGCTGTTTCAGTGAGGCTTAACTCCAACCCCATACCGAGACTATAGAACAGTGGCCACCTCCAACCTCTCCTCTCCTCTCCTCTCCGCCACCTCCTCCTCCTCCTCCACCTCCAACCTCTCCTCTCCGCCACCTCCACCTCCTTCACATAACCTCTCCTCCTCCTCCACCATCTCCACCTCCAACCTCGCCTCCTCCTCCTCCTCCTCCTCCTCCATCACCTTCACATAACCTCTCCTCCACCTACCTCTCCTCTCCTCTCCTCCACCTACCTCTCCTCTCCTCTCCTCCACCTACATAACCTCTCCTCCACCTACCTCTCCTCTCCTCCTCCTCCTCCTCCTCCTCCATCACCTTCACATAACCTCTCCTCCACCTACCTCTCCTCTCCTCCACCTCCAATTGTTTTGGTTTGATGTCTGACCTATCGCATAGCATGTATATTTACTTTATTTAATATTTAGCCCCCATAACCTGTCTGACCTCGTGCGTTATTTCTGTTATAGAGGATGCGTCTTTTCCCTACAGGCCCCCTGGCCATTGAGAAGTGACTGCTTGCACTAACAAAATGTATTTTTAACAATAGATTTATCTTGGGATTGTTCTGTAGTTATTTGATCTGACGTCAGTTATATGAACAACGTGTTTTTTCCCCAACAGTATCTTTCTGTCGGAGACGTTTGTGGCACACAGAAACTCTGTCCGATACGGAACACTACCGTCAACATTATACACTAAGTCAAATATATTTAGACTTCAGCGGAATGTCACTGACCGAGAAACATTTAGCCAATTTAACTTAATGAAATCTGATAGATTTTTTCTGCAGTTTTTTTCTGCCGGTCAGTTTAGGTTGTATAGATCACTATAGCGTATGTAATAAGGCTTAGCCTGTTGAATATAAGGTTTTAGAGAAACATTACGGGTCATGTCATGCAAATAATGTCAGAAATATTATCACCGCATAAATTCACAATATCAGGGTTTCCCCTGCAGGATCTGCGCGCGCTGCGTAATATTGACGTGTCATCTTCTAGCCTGCTGTCAACAAACTGCCTGGGAAGTGACGGTTGGCTGCGTGTCAACACAACACAGCATCACGGCACCGCCGTTGACCACCACCTACAGCGCATACATTCTGGCGAAATGCTTACTATGGCGTGTTTAACCACCTGTGGCAGTATTCGTCATGCCGTAAACCCGTCTGCCTAATATCTGCGAGCCACCCTGCGTGCCATAACCTAGCCCGCTCCCGGCCGGCGGGACAGGAAGGTAAAGGAGCGCGATGCGCGCGTGCTGCGGACTATTTGATGTCATAGACAGGAGAGGAGACTCCTGATTCCGTGCACGGGCTGACTGTCCACAGCCTAGCCAACAAAAAGCCCAGGTCGGCTTCAGAAATAATGTGAAAACAATGACAATGAGACGTCCTTGTCAAAGAATGTCGAGTCGGAAATGAAGAAATTCGTTTTAATAAGGTACTGTTCTCGTTAGCATGCTCATATTTCTACTACGTTCTTGGTGTTATTTCGATCGACCTAGTTTGGTGTGATGAAGCGAGTCAGGAAGGACAACTAGAGGAGCCGGAATCGCGTGATATTTCTTACTGGGTACGTATAGGCGCCCCATCTCTCTCTCTCTCCACACTCTACCCCTATCTCACACTCACCCCCCCCCCCCCTCACCCCCCCCCCTCTCTCTCTCTTTCCATTTATCTCTATTTTACTTGATAAGCTATCCGCTATGTTGGAGTTCATGGCACCATATTGCCCGAGCTGCCTGTCAAGCCTAGCTAGTGAACATGGAAGCCCTTAAACTCTTCATGGTCAATCTCTTAGTCTCCTCTTCTCTGAACAGAACAGAACATGCCTGGACTGGACTGGACTGGACTGGACTGGACTGGACTGGACTGAACTGGACTGCACTGGACTGGACTGGACTGGACTGGACTGGTCTGGACTGGACTGGACTGGACTGGACTGGACTGGACTGGACTGGACTGGACTGGACTAGACTGGACTGGACTGGACTGGACTGGACTGCACTGGACTGGGTCGTGTACTGTTGTGTTGTAATGAGGGGTGTTCTGGGTTTGGGCTGTAGGGATGGATGGGTGTAATGAGGGGTGTTCTGGGTTTGGGCTGTAGGGATGGATGGGTGTAATGAGGGGTGTTCTGGGTTTGGGCTGTAGGGATGGATGGGTGTAATGAGGGGTGTTCTGGGTTTGGGCTGTAGGGATGGATGGGTGCGGCTCACGGGCCAAATGAAGCTGTCACAGTGGAGACCACAGGTTTCTGCAGTCCGTCCGTCTGTTTGTCTGTGCGTGTGTGCGTGTGTGTGTGTGTGTGTGTGTGTGTGTGTGTGTGTGTGTGTGTGTGTGTGTGTGTGTATCTGTGTGTGTGTGTGCGTGCGTGTGTGTGTGTGTGTGCGTGTGTGTGTGTGTGTGTGTGTGCGTGTGTGTGTGTGCGTGTGTGTGTGTGTGTGTGTGTGTGTGTGTGTGTGTGTGTGTGTGTGTGTGTGTGTGTGTGCGTGTGTGTGTGTGTGTGTGTGTGTGTCCGTCTGCCTGCCAGTGTGTGTGTGTGTCTCCGTCCGTCCTTCCGCCCGCCCGTCCGTCCGTGTGCTTGTCTGTCTGTCTGTCTGTCTGTCTGTCTGTCTGTCTGCCAGTGTGTGTGTGTGTGTGTGTGTGTCCGTCCGTCCGTCCTTCCTTCCGCCCGTCCGTCCGTGTGTCTGTCTGTCTGTCTGTCTGTCTGTCTGTCTGTGTGTGTGTGTGTGTGTCTTAATGATGCTTTATTGTCTGGAAGTAAGTGGCAAAGCAAACAGTGAAAATAACAAACAAAAACATTATCATCGTTTTCAGGAAAACCAAACACAGGCTGGCCTCAGCTATATGAAATACCAGCTATACTTCTAATGCAGCCTGATACTATGAAATACCAGATATACTTCTAATGCAGCCTGATATTATGAAATACCAGATAATGCAGCCTGATACTATGAAATACCAGCTATACTTCTAATGCAGCCTGATATTATGAAATACCAGATATACTTCTAATGCAGCCTGATATTATGAAATACCAGATATACTTCTAATGCAGCCTGATATTATGAAATACCAGCTATACTTCTAATGCAGCCTGATACTATGAAATACCAGATATACTTCTCATGCAGCCTGATATTATGAAATACCAGATATACTTCTAATGCAGCCTGATATTATGAAATACCAGCTATACTTCTAATGCAGGTTGATATTATGAAATAC
>JAPMUY010002671.1:12500-15000 GCA_026901105.3 Galaxias olidus | reverse complement strand
GTGCTGAGTGAAGATAAGATAGAATGTGCTTTGAACTCCAATCGCTCACACACACACACACACACACACACACACACACACACACACACACACACACACACACACACACACGGACATGCACACTCACACACACACACACACACACACACACACACACACACACACACACGGACATGCATACTCACACACACACACACACACATACTCACACACACACACACACACACACACACACGCACGCATACTCACACTTGGACATGCATACTCACACACACACACACACACACACACACACACACACACACACACACACACACACATACTAGGACATGCAAACTCACACACACACACACACACACACACACACACACATACTTGGACATGCATACTCACACACACAATCCAGGCTTGTGTTTCCATTGCCACTATTAGGTGTCCTATTTGTCCATGGAGGTGTTCCCTGACACAGGCACTTTTCCTGTTTCTTTCCCATTGGCTGTTCCTTGAAACTGGCCTGGGCTCCTTCCTATCTTTGTCTCAGCGTGTGTGTGTGTTTGTGTGGACTGACAGCCTCAGCTTCAGTTCTCCCCTCTTCACCCCCTGGCATGCCCTTCCCTCCCCCTGTCCTGGTCCTCTCCCGCCGGGTCTCCCTCACCGGCTTGCAAAGTTCCTCCTTTTCCTTCTCTTCCTAGGTCTGCCTAAGGGAGCGGATCCAATAGGGCCGCCCGTTCCGGGGGAGTCTGGGAGATCCAAGCACCAGTCGTCGTGCCAGCTCTGCTCCCTCAGTCCCAGTGCCCGTCCTCCCCTGCCTCTGGTAAAGCTCCCGGTACTCCGGGGGTGTCCCACTCACACGCAGGACCCCCCTCCCGGCCGCTGGGTGGTAAGGAGAGAGCCAGCTGGATATTTGAGACACTGCTTACACACACACACACACACACACACACACACACACACACACACACACACACACACTACATCACACTTGCTCAAATGCGCAAAGCCACACGTATATGATAACAACTGAAAAAGCAGTCTGTTTTTTATTTCTGGATATATGGAAAGTTAAAAGCAGCACTTTTTGTTAGCCGTTTGATCTGCATACCAGCACGCGTAGCCCCCCCCCCCCCCCCACACTGTGTTTACACTGGAGCCGGACAGCCAAGATGGACAACCGCCTCCCAGAACTTTGCGCCTCTCCGACAGACAGATCCTCTCGCCGCGCGGAGAACAACAAAACAAACGGAGCGCGGTCGCACGCAGCGGCAAACAAACAAACGGAGCGCGGTCGCACGCAGCGGCAAACAAACAAACGGAGCGCGGTCGCACGCAGCGGCAAACAAACAAACGGAGCGCGGTCGCACGCGGCGGCAAACAGACAAACGGAGCGCGCTCGCACGCGGCGACAACAAAACAAACGGAGCGCGGTCGCACGCAGCGGCAAACAAACAAACGGGACAAACGGACGGGGGACTGGCCAACGCCGCCCCTCCATGCTTCCCCCGAACGTCCGGACGCCTTCGTTGTGCTGACTCACCGCGGCGGGCGTACAAAATGGCACCCCCCACGTCCCAACGCGTACGCTGAAGAGGAGCCCGCTGTCCCTGCGTGCCGTGGCCTTTCCCTCCCTCCCTCCCTCCCTCCTTGCCCGGCCCTGTCGTGCCGGATCCCGCTCCGGCGGAGAGACGCGGACGCACGTCTCCAGTCAGGCGGAAGGTGGGATGAAGGAACGGCGGCGGGCGTTTAAGGGCTCGGCGCGCCAAAGGGGGGGTGGGGGGGGGGGGGGCACGACACGGGAACGCTGGCAAAGGGTAGCTTCTCACCCCCACACCCCCCTCTGTGTCACGACGTGTTAGCCACACCCCTTTGCCCCTGGAAATACCATGCCCTGCAAACACAGGGGGGTGGGGGGGGGGGGGGGGGGGGGGGTAATGCCCATGCGTCCAACACAGAGACCAGGGGTTTGGGTGCGCTTGGGAGCGTGTAAGGGGTGGGGGGGTGGGGGTGTTGAACAGTGGGGTTTGGCCTGGGTGACAGGAGAGGGCTGTGGGGCTGGTTCACGCTGTCGCAGGCACGGCCGCCGCGTGCCTCACACCCTGACACACACACACACACGCACGCGCGCACACACGCACGCGCGCACACACACACGCGGCGCACACACACCGAGAGAAGCACGTGCACGTGGTCGCACCGAGGACTGCCTTTGCTTTAGAGAACGGCGCACAGGGGGCTTCAGCGTCCGTTCTCGAGGAGGCTGTGGAGGGTCTGGTTACAGTGGAGCATACTGTAACCTCTCAGCTCTGACAATGAGAAGCAAAAATAAACACAGAGTAAAACCCGCAGGCAGCAAATAAAAACATGCGTTTTTTGACGACCCGCCTGTGCGTCGGCCACCCCCCCGGAGCTGTCGCTGATCGGGCTGCGGTAAGAAGCCCCATCGACGGCCGTGGTTTACAGTGAGACGTGGACCTCCGTCACAGGGGGAGGGGGAGGCTGTCAT
>JAPMUY010002671.1:5000-7500 GCA_026901105.3 Galaxias olidus | reverse complement strand
AGGCTCTCATAATTGCTTATATAAAAACTTACACTAATTCAGCCTGCTCGCTGTTTAGCGTCTAATTTTAGCCACCCTCTAATACGGCGGCTTGTGCTGAATGATTGATGCCTCGCCGTGCCCGCTTTTCCAGTTCATTAATAAAACAAGGTGTCTTTATTTATTAATGTGCGATATACATATACATCTATTTATGATTCAATTAGGGTCGGCCGGATCCCGGTGTGAAAATCCATAGAAAGGCAGAAGTGGCTTGATGGTGGGGGCCTGCAGACTGAACAGTTTGCTGATGTGTGTCAGGGGTTTGTGTGTGTGTGTGTGTGTGTGTGTGTGTGTGTGGGGAGAGGGGGCTTTGTGCAACTGGTCCGGCAAAAGGCATAATCACAACAGCGGTGTAAAAAAAAAAAAAAAAAACTCTCCATTAATAAAGCTTTTGATCAAACCGCACGAATCAACAAAAGTTTTCACAAGGAAAAATATTAGAAGGAAAACGCAAAAAAAAACAACAGTGTTTATATGAGCTTTAAGTGTAAATAAAATAAAAAATAGCTTTTGTTTCCTACGCCTTTAATTTCCCCCTTGAAGCGAAACGCCACCGCAGCCTTTCCTAATCAAGTCCTGAAAGGACACTCGTTTTCAGCCATTGTGTAGCTGCGGAAAGAGCAGAATTAGCCATGCCGGCAGTGTGTGTGTGTGTGTGTGTGTGTGTGTGTGTGTGTGTGTGTGTGTGTGTGTGTGTGTGTGTGTGTGCGCGCGCTAACTCAATAGAAGCCAATACAAACCTGGTAGCGCCGAGCGCGGGAAGACTGCCCTAATAGAAAGATAATGAGTCCATCCAGACCCACGACTCTATAAATCACTCCCTAATACTCTCCCTGGAAGGACTCCCACCAGGAGAAGTCCCACTGCCAGCTCCCTATTGGAGTGGAGATTATTTGCCGATGCCTTTTGTTACACTCTATCATAATGACCAGCGTGTCTGTACGGAGTCAAATAACTTGTAACCCACACCCACCCACCCCCCCACCGACAAATAATTTACAAACGCAACGCATGCGAGAGCGTTTGCACAGCCACGGCGGCCATGCGTGCTACTCACACACACACACACACACACACACACACACACACACACACACACACACACACACACACACACACACACATACCCCCCCCCTCCCCCTCGCCCAGGCGCGACCGGTAACCATGTCCGGTCTGCGGGACGTGGAATTAGCCTCGTTCGGCCTCCGGTTTTAATCAACTCGGCCCCCCCGCCATTCACGCCACCTTTTGCGTGCTCCATCCGGAATGACAAAAAGATTCCCGTTCCATATCCCAAAATAAAGGGGGGGGTTGTTGTGACATCTGCCTAGGGGGGTGGGTAGTGGGATGTCTCCTCTAACGCACCGATATGCCCCCCCCCCCCCCCCTAAAGCGTCCCCCTCTCCCAGGGACAAAACGAAGACGGTGCCTGCTGACTGACTGCCTGACTGCCTGACTGACTGGGGGAATGACTCAGTGCTGTCCTGCATATCAGGCCTACATATGCCCGCTCCACAGTCACCTCTGGGCCCTGCTGACTGACTGACTGACTGACTGCCTGACTGACTGGGGGAATGACTCAGTGCTGTCCTGCATATCAGACCTATACATGCCCGCTCTATAGTCACATCTCGGGACGTTCAATGGCTGGTTGGACCCATTCTACGGCCGCCCTGCGCGACCAGGCGTAATTGCTTGCCAAGTATCTGCTTACATTATCGGGGATAAGCATTAGCCATACATACATAACGGACGTGACGCGGCGTGTGTGTGTGTGGGTGTGTGTATGTGGGTGTGTGTGTGTGTGTGTGTGTGGGTGCGTGTCTATTGAGGAGCGTTGGTGAGGGAATGGGTGTGTGTCCTAAAACATGCAGTGTTTGGTGATGTATACAAATCAGCAGCCAGAGAGGAGCGGGACGTCGGACCAGACAATAGAGCCAGCAGAGACGGCAGACGAGACCCACGCAGGTCATCCGGTTCCTGCGTGCGTGTGTGTGTGTGTGTGTGTGTGTGTGTGTGTCTGTCTGTCAGGCCTTGGCCTCTGTAGCAGTACTCCTCCACCCCCCCCCCCCCACCACCACCCCCCACCCCCTGGCAGTGCGGCCTCCTCCCAAAGTCCAACTGCTGCTCCCCCATACAGCGGCCCGGCTATTTAATTAAAAGTGGATTACAAGAGTGTTGGGTAAACAAGGATCAGATTAACAAATAGGCCGCCGCCCGCTTTCCCATTTGCTAATGCAAATTTGACTTGACGATGGGATTGGTCGTGCAGAAGAACGGCTCCCGCTCACCGCCGGCTCGGAATATTAAGTCTGTCCCGGAGCAGCAATTTGGGAGTGAGCCTCGCGCAGAAGCTGCCTAAGCCCCCTGCCTTATGCCTGCAGCACGGGACACAGGGGCGTCTGTTGGGCTCTGTGTGTGTGTATGTGTGTGTGTGTGTGTGTGTGTTTGGGACAAA
>JAPMUY010002669.1:5000-22819 GCA_026901105.3 Galaxias olidus | reverse complement strand
CCCTTACATTACCATTTTTGGTTTACCGTTGCACTGTAATTTAGCTTTTTCCCGAGAGAGAGAGAGAGAGAGAGAGAGAGAGAGAGAGAGAGAGAGAGAGAGAGAGAGAGAGAGAGGGTTTTTCCTGTGTCCTGTCTGGCTGTGCTGACTGATAGTAGCTTTTATCTTTCCGCCGACCGACCGCTCAAACCAATCAGCGGCTAATTTCTGAGCTAATCTTAGAAATTAAAAAGCGTTGTTAATCCAAAACGGCACACGTCTATTCTCAAGATGTTGTATCGGATAATGGATTTTAATAGGTAGCGGACTGCCAACAAAGTATGACCTGAAACTGGTAACTCCAAGCTACCATAACAGTTCTAATAGCTAGTTTGTCCAGAATACGCATCTTCTCCTGCTGCTGCTGTTCCTGCAACTACAGTCACGTTTTCTAGTGTGTGAAACCCTAACGGCCTGGTTAGTTGTGAACTTTGGAGGTGCTTTCTTGGCAGCGTTAAAATGACCAGAAACAAGTTTAATTTCCCTCAGCGGGGATGGAAGGGAAGGTTTCTCATGGAAATAAACTCAGAATCAGACTATATGGAAATATGCTTTCATAGACAATAATTTTAGGAGCATACAGATCTAATATCTAGATTTGGAAAGTTAAAAGCTCCAAGTGTATATCTTGTTCATTGAATGCTTTACCTATCAATTTGTAGAGTTGTTTGTGTGTTTTTGATAGCCCATTTGTGTTCAGAAACCTATGTGTGAAAGCTAACGGAAAAGGATTCCAAATGCATATACAAGGTTTCATTGTACATGACTGATGCTGTGAGCAGAAATAAAATGCACCCCCCTGTCATCAAATCCTTTTTGTTCAGCATACTTTTCCATCCTATAGTTGTAAATCATTCCAGACACTCACGCGAAAAAAATATTGTATTGTATTTTTGTATTATGTAGGTTACTATATATTATATGTGTATTTTACGTAACTTGAAATCCCCTCTTTTCTGTGGCCTGCTTGCTGGCCCTCAGAATGATTTAAGGCGGATCAACGTTCCTTTAACTGTGCCGTGTAAGATCAATCCTATGGATCACTAAGGCACACAATACAAAGAGAGCTCTTTAGCGTGACAAACATCCCAGAGGAGATTTGGAGTATTATGACACGCAAAGGGATTTGAAAAGAAGACGAAGAAAGTAAATCCCTTGTTCATCGTTTGTTTATTTACCGATGCTGACATGAAAGGGGATATAAAATGTGTGTGAGGATTTGTCATTGTTGATAGATAGATATGCTGTTGCCAAAGATCTGTAAAAACTGTAGCGTCACAGTTCATCTCAGAGTCTATAATTAAAATGGAGGAGACCACATGCTGGGGAAACATCAATCATTCTAAGTAGAATGCACTTTACAATGGAATTGTCCTTTAGTCTAGATCTAATCGCTGCTATAAACGTTCAGGTGAGTTTTCCATCCATACATACAATATTACATGTGGCACTGCTGCCCGCTTCTCTGGAACTCCTTTCCCAATATATCCGGAACTCTGACTCCATGAACATCTTTAAATTCCTTTCTTAAAGCCCACACGTTTTCCTTAGTTTACCTCCAACGTATGCCCGTTGTAGAGTGTCCTTGAGTTACTAGAAAGACACTTAGAAATCCCATGTGTTATCTTAAAAGTATGAAAGCATAGAACTTTTTTTCCACCGCAAATTCCACAGAGATTATCAGTCATTCTTACCAGCTACATAAGTGTCCTTGCAATAGTGTTACGTCCACAAATATTTGGTGTCCATATTTTTTGTATTGTGTTTGTGTGCTTTCTTGTCTTACCTTCTGTTTTCCCCCTTCGCTATTCACTGCATTTAGATCTGCCGCCCACTTTCCGTTGGTTCCCTCCCCCTCATCATCAATCATCCATCAACTGTCACCCGTGGACGGACCAATCATGGAACGGTCCGTCTTATTCAAAAACCTTCCCGCCGGTAGTCTCCGGTAGAGGGAGATATTCAGTCATTCCTGTCTGTAGTCTGTGTTTGTTGGTTCATTAATTCGTTAGTTACTCGCTCTCGTTAGTTAAGGTTATTCTGTTTGTTACTTTCTCCCCCATTTTGTTATTTGATTGTCCCTGTGTTACATATAGTTTTCTGTTTGGTTTTCGCCTAACCCTTAGTCGGCCCTGTATACTATACAGTGTTTATTTTGTTCATTACCTCTTTTCCCCCTTGTGATCCTGCCAGATCCCTCACGTAGGCAACTTGCTGTCTGTACACACTAGTTTAGGAGCGAGGAGTTGTCACCCTTTTTGTTGTAGTATTTAGTTTATTTGCAGTTGTAGCGTGTTGTAGGCAGTTTAGGAAAAGTTAAGTTAGGGCCTGTGGTTTTGTTTCTTTGATTTGACAATCTGCTCGTGCTGCTCTTCTCCAGGTTATTTGTACTGTTCACGGTTTGCACTTTGTTACAATAAATACACCCCCACCTGGGGTTTTCTTCACTATACATACTATACATACATTCACTATCACTATACATTTGGACATTCCCTCCTTCACTAAACATCCCACTATTACGAACACGGGCTGTGGCGCTCCCCTCCATACTCCTAGCCTTACCACCACGAAGGGGAGGTTGTAACAATAGTCATACGCCAAACATCTTTCTGTGGGAAGAAGAACTTCTACAGGTTGATTGGCTGGGGGCTGTTAGAAGGCCGTGACTTTGAATGAAGCCAGCAGGATTGGGTCTGCTTGTCCACTCCATTTGGGGTCCTATCAGGGACTGGATCCTTACAGTTGGTTGGAAACGCGATGCTGTCCGTTGAGGATACATCTTAAAAGAATTGTCCTATGGGAGCAGGGAAGCTGAGTGCAATCTTCCACCTGGTCTCACAAGGCCGAAGGATATTTCTGTGCTGAGCTATTGTCAATACTGGATTTGTATTTTCACCGAGTTCTATGTGGAGTTCTGGCTTTAATTTAGTTGATATTTCCTGTAGGAGTTTATTCATGTGTTATGGTAGTCCCAGTCAGTATTGTGTGTGTGTGTGTGTGTGTGTGTGTGTGTGTGTGTGTGTGTGTGTGTGTGTGTGTGTGTGTGTGTGTGTGACTGTGTCTGTGCATGAACTATGACGACAGCTATGTCTGGGTCTGATGTGGGAAGATGCTTTCTCGTTGATCCTCTGTGGTCCCTAACCCACCACTTTCTCTCTCTCTCTCTCTCTCTCTCTCTCTCTCTCTCTCTCTCTCTCTCTCTCTCTCTCTCTCTCTCTCTCTCTCTCTCTCTCTCTCTCTCTCTCACACACACACACACACACACACACACACACACACACACAGTACATTAAACTGGAGAAAACAATTACAATCTCTACTTAGAGAAAAGGCTCTCCTCTTAATCCATGTCCCTATGTCTTTTCAGATTACGGATTACAGGACATGCTGATAGGAATCTGATGAATATTAATGTGTCTGTGCTTCAAAAGCATTTCACAGTAAACAATCCCTACCAATGTATTATTGACGGGATATCTTTAAGCGTCTGAGTTTAACTGTTGTATGTGTATTCATGTGTATACATTGTTTGCACACACCATGCATATGTTAGATACCTTGTGAACAATGGTACAGAGAACAAGAATGGACACTTCATGCTTCAACGCTTCATGCACCCTCTCTGCAAACATTTCAATAGTCGGTGCATTGGTCATGATGTTAAAATGTAATTCGACCTCTTTGTTTGTTTGTTTTACTCACGTTCATCAGTAAACCATTGTTGCGGGGGAAAAAACTGAAGGTTTTGTAATAACTATACAGTTATGGCATCTTGACGATACATCCGCTTACAGTGACAGAAAAGCCACCTATTTATCTGTGTAGGTCTTCATGAGTCCTCATACTCAAAGTCAAGTCAAACTGTTTTATTTATCAATACTCCATCATGTAGCTGATGAACCGAAACTGTCACCCCCATGTAATCCAATTGCTATATGTATTAATCCCTGCCTCTTCCTGCCTGTATTTGGGATGTTCCCATAGCTACCCTAGCGTCTCCGCGTGAGCCCTCTATACAGTCTACCTGCTCAACCCACTCTTCCCTCCCTCCCTCTCTCCCCCTCCTCCCTCTCTCTCTCCCTCTCTCTCTCCCTCACTCCCTCCCTCTCGCTCTCTGAGAGCTTCAAAGAGGAGGAGTGAACCCGCTCCCCTAAAGTGGTCTGTCAAGGAGCTATTTGATGTGCACTGGCCTCGAGCGCTGCTGGAGAGAGAACAGAGAGGGACGCAGAGTGACAACATGGCTGCCTGCCTGGCTCTAGAACTCTGGGTGATGTGCACACAGTTTTTTTAGTTTGGACTTGGTGCCCTGTTCTGCGCTGACTCTCTCTCTCTCTCTCTCTCTCTCTCTCTCTCTCTCTCTCTCTCTATCTCTCTATCTATCTATCTATATATATATATATATATATATATATATATATATATATATATATATATATATATATCTATCTATATATATATATATATATATATATATATATATATATATATATATATATATATATATATATATATATATATATATATACACATATATGTATATATATATATTTTTTTTCCTCATTCCTTATCTCTCTCTTTCTTTCACCCTGCTACCATAACGTTTCTTATACTGTATACCTAACCCCCCCCCCCCCCTCTCTCTCTCACACACACACTCTCTCACTCTCTCACTTTCTCTCTAACCTTTCCACACACAGTTCATCAGTAATCGTTTGCTGCTGCCAGGATTGTTTTGTATCAACCGTGAAGCCAGGGGAGTTAGTAAATCGCTGCTGTTAGATGCTGATAAAATGGTGGCCATTATGCGGCATGTCACGTTGGTTCCCAAGGGCTGCTCCAATCAAAGGACAGACACAAGAAAAGGCAGCCAATGGCAGTCAAGATTGGACCTGTCACCTTAGTAACCTATTATTGTTTCAATCAAAGGACAGTCACAGGAAAAGACAGCCAATGGCAGTCAAGATTAGACCTGTCACCTTAGTAACCTATTACTGCTCCAATCAAAGGAAAGGCAAAGGCAGCCAAGGGCAGCCATTATGGGGCCTGTCACCTTAGTAACCTAATGCTGCTCACAGGAAAGCAACCAAAGGCAGTCATTATGGAACCTGTCACCTTAGTAACCTAATGTTGCTCCAATCAAAGTATAGTCACAGGAAAGGCGATCAAGGGCAGCCATTATAGGTCCAGTCACCGGCTTAGAAACCTAATGCTGCTCAGTGAAAAGGCTTCCAATGTTTGGTATTTATGGGGCCTGTCACCTTAGTTACCTAAACCTGCCATTTTCAAAAGGGCAGTTACATTTCACATGATGGCGGTAGTTTCAGGCCAGTCATCTCAGTTTATTAACGCACCACTTGAAGGACAGTCATGGTAAAGCCATGTTGGTGCAGCTATGTAAATCCACTTACCTAAAAAATACAGAAAAACAATAAAACGTAAAATAAAACATAGCTACAGAAAAGAAAAAAAGACGTACGACAGCCATTACGGTGTAGTAATTAGTATGCGTGCCGTGTAGATATCTTACAGTCTCAGAAAATTCAACCACCGACGGCCATTTTGAAGCGGTTGAGCAGATTCCAGTTTCCTGATACTCAAACTGAAGGAGAGTGACAGGCAGGGGCAGTAGAGAACCATAGAGGTTGGTACAGGCTGAAACAACATATTGATTGATATGGACTCCAGGCTAATGACACATTAATGTAAGTAAAAAAAATCGTCCAGCTTCTGAATAGAACATCTTGCTCAGTCACTCATTCGTTATTTTAAGGTTGACTTAGGAAAGCGTAACGTTGAATCTACTTCCTCTAAAATGACAGAGAAAGGGGAATACTTACTCTGTACAAACTCTCCTTTTTATCTTTATTTGTACCTTTTGTAATTTATTTTATTTTTTATCTTTATTTGTAATTTTTATTTACAAAATTGAATAAATGAGAGAAGGAATTCATTTAAAAGAAAAAAGGTGCAGTATTGTGATTGCTTTGTGATACGAACGATGTTGCCAAGGATTCCAATTTTTTGACAGCAGAGAGACTGAATTAGTGTGCATATTGTATCTTGACATTTGCAGCTCATTTTAGTGGAAATTGGCTTTTAATTGGATTTTCACATCCCCCACTAATGCACTCACAAATATACACATCTACACATAGACACATGCACACATACACTTGTGTGCATACACACACAGCCACATACATAGTTATCTGCTCTGTAAAATTTTTTTTTTTGTGGCCTTATCTTACTGTGCGGTAGCTGTTAAGAGTGTACTGTGTGTGTGTGTGTGTCTGTGTGCCTTTGTCTACGTTCACAAATCAGCACCCTAGTAACTACACCCCCCCCCCCACAGTACTGTGGTAATTGTACCCAACAATCCTAATTATCTCAGTGACAGTGACACAGCATTAGGAGGCTAACCCCACTCACCAATGAGGCCCTACGGTTATCTATGAATGCAACGCACCTGTCACTCAAAACCCAAGCAGCCAGCGCTGCAGGACCGTGTTTTAGAGGCGCTTAATAATCTTTGAGTGTTCAGTGGAGGATATAGCTGTACAGAAAACCACATAATGAAGAAATGTTGATCGGAATCTACTAACGAGCTGCCCGCTGTCACACACACACGCACGCACGCACGCACGCACGCACGCACGCACGCACGCACGCACGCACGCACACACACACACACACACACACACACACACATATACACACACACCACATGCTGCACTTAGATAATGACACACAGGCACATCAAATCACATGTACACACGTACACGTCAAGAACATGCTTGACACACACAACGTTAAGCGCCTAACGGCCACATTCGCAAGTACATGATGCAAACACAGATACAAATATATACAGGTATGCGTACACACATGCATACACACTGGAAGATATGCACGTGCTTATGTGCACACGTGCACACACTTTGGACAACACAACTTTGCACAGGGCATTTAACATTCTTACTTCTCATATGAGATTAATTTTATTGTACATACGGACTCTCTCCCTCTCTCGCTCTCTCTCTCCCTCCCTCTTTTTCTCTTTCCTGTACCCCATCTCTCTCACTCTCTCTTTCTCCCACTCGCTCTCTCTTTCTCTCTCGCTCTCTCTCCCTCTTTTTCTCTCTCCTGTACCCCATCTCTCTCTCTCTCTCTCTCTCTCTCTCTCTCTCTCTCTCTCTCTCTCTCTCTCTCTCTCTCTCTCTCTCTCTCCCACGCCAGGATGATTGGGCTTAGTGTGCCGCCTTGGGAGCTATACAGTGTCATAGCTTTTCTTCATCCATAATGAGCTGAGGGAGGTTGGGTGGTTCCACAGGGTGAGAGCGAGCTACAAGCTACAGACCCTCTACCACTAGTGCTCTGCTGGTGTGGACTGGACTGGACTGGACTGTTGCTGGACTGGGCTGGGCTGTCCACACACACACACACACACACACACACACACAAACACACACACACACACACACACACACACACACACACACACACACACACACAGATTCACATTTTATTTATCTATTTCTCTCATGTATTACATGGTACAATTATTTTTTTCCACTCCACACACACACACACACACGGGGAGCATGGCCAGGACATGTGTGTATCTCTCCCAGGAGAAAGCTGGGCTACTGAGCACACTGTCTAGAACGTCGTTAGCTACCAAGCGGCACATTCATTAAACATGTGAGCTAAAAGCCCTACGCTGTACTTTGTAATACGTGATATGAATGTAGACAAAGGACCGATCTAAGCCGAGAATTACATGAAGTACAAGCGGCAGGCAGCTTGGCTATGTGGCCATCTTTGGTCCTTGGACATCAAAGAGGGCTGAACTCATTTTGAATGGGCCTTTGTCTGGGAGAAGAACTTCAACCGCCATTAGTTCTTGTGTCAATGCCAAGGGTTTTCTAAGTCAAATCTCCTTTGTTCAGCCGGCTGGCCTCTCTCCTTCAATCAAGCCTGCAGAGAGCAGTTTGCTCTTTTTGAAAGGCATTAAATGAGAAGGAAATGGCCCATTAAAAACAGTAGGAGGCCAGCATCATACTGGGTTACAGCGGGGGGGATACATTTTACGTTTGCTTCTTCATCTTGAACTCTGGAAGCTTCTCAGCACCCTGGAGTCCCACTGAGAAGCCTCCTCACAAGACGTCTCTGGCAGGTTATTTGGATTAGAGAACAAGGTCAGGGCTGGTCCCCTTGAGTCAGGGGCTAACTGGGGAAAAGTCCACACGCACGCGCGCCTTATCGCTAAGCCCCGGCCACCAAAGTTGCTTACTGGTGTGAATCCGTGGGAAGGGGTGTCTGACGTCACAAAAGGATCATCTAATCTTCGTTGGACAGACAGCTAACTTCTCTCCGTTGGAATTGGGCGTTTATATGCCGACTAAGCGCCTCTATCAGCGATGGATTCAATTGCAAAGTTTCCTTTAGGGTATGACACCTCACTTTGAAGTTGCTCTTGCTTTAAACTCTAGCTAGCGAGCATATTCCAGCACCAAATGTCTTATATTGACAATGGCGTTATCCTAATTTGAATGATGGCGGTTTAACATCAAAATCTAAAACTTTATATTTTAGCATGTAGATTGATGAACAGAAACGTTCCTTATATTGGTGTGCACTTAATAGCTTTAGAGTCAAATAGTTAGTGTTATAATATTCTAAAATGTTCAAATCAAATATTACCATTTGAAATTAACTAGTTGGACATGCCTTCCCAAACAAAAATGAGACTCCTTGTGGCACTAAACCTTCATAAAAATATCTCAAAAAGAACATCCAAAGATGTATGATAGCACACACCAAATTAAAAAAGAACAGGGACAGTTCCTCAATTTAACCAATTCACTCTGCCCATCCAGCATACTCTGATGAAGTCCAACTAAGGCTGAAACGTTAGTGTTGTTTTGTTTGATGGTCAGAATAAATTGGTGAAATTGACACACTGTCTCTGTTCTTTTTCTTTTTAAATGGTGAGTGCTACCATACATCTTTGGATGTTCTTTTTGGAGAAATATTTCCACTTTCTTCTCTTCTTCACTTCCCTCATTTTTTTCTCCTCATACACTTAGCCCTTCTCTCTACCTCTCAGTTCTGTTGCTTTTTCCACAACTAAAGTAACCTGCTCCTATATCTCTTTTTTCTCTCCGTTCCACATCTCCTGAAACACTCATCTCCCACTTTCTATTCTTTTCATCTCTCAATCCCCCCTTTTCCCCTACTTTATCTTTATTCTGTGAGAAAGTGCTCACGCCTTCCTTCTTTATCTCTTCAAACTCCGCCGTTTTGTGCCAGCAGAAAGGTACAGCTTGTCTGACAGAGTAAGCTATCCCTCTCAATCTCCTACACACACACACACACACACACACACACACACACACACACACACACACACACACACACACACACACACACACACACACACACACACACACACACACACACACACACACACACACACACACACACACACACACACACACACACACACACACACACACACACACACACACACACATATACACACACACACACACACACACACACACAGACACAAACACACACACATGCACACATACTGATACAAATACACACACACACACACACACACACACACACACACACACACACACCCGTGTTCCAGTAGACACTCCTATTTCTTACACTTTCACTGTTTCTCTGCCATTGTCAGTGATACACTCACACTGCGTATTTCTCTTACTTTCTTTGCAATTGTCTCTTTCACACACACACACACACACACACACACAGACGAGCACAGAAATGAATACACACACATGCACACAAACGTTGCTTTCTCTCTCAGTCACACACACACACACACACACACACACACACACACACACATTAAAATGCCCCACAAATTGTGTGAGATGATAAATAGCTAATCACATACTCATATTCTGTGAATTCGTACAGCCATCCATCACGTGAGAAAGAGAGAGAGAGAGAGAGAGAGAGAGAGAGAGAGAGAGAGTAGAGAGAGATAGTAGAGAGAGAGAGAGAGATAGTTTTCCCCTGGTTCCTGTCAGGCTGTGCTGACTGATAGTATCTTTAATCGTTCAGCCGGCCGACCGCTCAAACCAATCAGCGGCAAATTTCTGAGCTAATCTTAGAAATTAAAAAGCGCTGTTAATCCAAAACGCCACGTGTCTATTCTTAAGATGTTATATCGTATAATGGGTTTAAATAGGTGGCGGACTGCCAACAAAGTATGACCTGAAACTGGTAACTTCTATGTTACCATAACAGTTCTAATAGCTAGTTTGTCCAGAATACGCACACATCCCACCTTCTTCTGCTGCTGCTGTTCCTGTAACTACAGTCACGTTTTCTAGTGTGTGAAACCCCAACGGACTGGTTAGCTTGCTGAGATAGTTTAATAAGGTCAAATGTACTTGCAGTGTAACACTCAGCTTTACAAGCTCACTATAAAGTGAAGATTTTGGAGAAAGCGATTCATTGTCTATTTTATTTTTATTTCTCAGTCGACATTTTCGTAACTTGTCCTATAAAGTGTTTCTAAGTTGCTTCAACCAAAACGCTCTTCAGCTGCTAGAGGACTAACTAACCATTGGAATTGTTATGCTGTTTTTTCTGTCACCTGCCCTTTGTCTCACCCCTCTGCCTCCCTTGTCTCACTCCTCTGCCTCCCTTGTCTTACCTCTCTGCCTCCCTTGTCTCACCCCTCTTTACTCCCTTGTCTCACCCCTCTTTCCTCCCTTGTCTCACCCCTCTGCCTCCCTTGTCTCACCCCTCTTTACTCCCTTGTCTCACCCCTCTGCCTCCCTTGTCTCACCCCTTTTTACTCCCTCGTCTCACCCCTCTTTACTCCCTTGTCTCATCCCTCTACCCCCCCATTGTCTCACCAGTTTAACTCTTTCACTCTCCAGCTTTCACTGCTCCCCTCTTCCCTCTCTCCACCTCGTACACTTCACCCATTCTTCCCCCTCCACTATGAATTGTTACCTCACCCGTCCTCCCTCCCCTCATCCCCCTTTATCATACCTCACCCGTCCTCCCTCCCTGCTCCCCGCCCTCTGTCCATGCACTGTTCCTGCTCTCCGCTCAACCAATCTGGAGTGACATTTGACTCTCCAGGTCCAAAGCTGATCAGTGAGTTAATGAGTTGACGACCTATTTGACGACAGACGAGTGCATGGAAACAGCCAATGGGATTACACCGATTTTAAACCGGTCAGTCTGGATTTTTCAGAACAGCTTGAACATTTCCCAATGTACTTTTTCTTGATTAATTTTTTTAAATGAACAATTACTCAAAGAATTCTGTGAATTTGTTGCTGAGGGACCAGAGTTGACTAGATCTCTCTGGTATTATGTAAAGTACCATATGGTATTATTAAAAATATCTGGTTCAGGTTTTTTAAGGCAGAGAGAGAGGCACCATATTTGTAAAATGGAACCGAACTAGTTTCACAGCTTTCAGAAGCCTCTCATACCTTTGTAATTTCAACAGAATAAGAAACTATAGTTGGATTAGATCCTGTAATTTGAAAAAACTACTAAACATGAACTAAAACATGTTTTATTCTTAGTTGTGCTGATGATTTACCTTATTTCTATGTCCAGATAGTAAAACAAATCCATGTAGGCTGTTTTTGAGTTCATACTGTCATGATCGGCTCCAGGCCAACAACATGATTACAAGAGTCAATTTGAAGGAACAACAAAAGGTCATTGCATAGGGCAGGCACGGCCGTAGCCATGACAATACGTAAAGACCTCTAACTAAGCCATCGCTCACAGGTTTCTAGTAAAACTATGTTGTAGCTAGAAGCATAAAACCTATTTGCTCAAAACATAGCCTAAGTGTACACATTCTGTTTAAGTTTGTTTGTGTGTCTTTGATGTTACCTGCTGGTTAAGTACATTGTATTTGCAAGGTTCAACATGCACGCAGTGAATATTGTAAACCAATAACAATAACAATATTGTAAATGGATGCCCAGTAGAGAAAAGCCTGTCAGCAGAGATATTCTAACTGCTTCTAGAAGGGTTAATATGGCAAGGCAGTCGTTTCCATTAATACATTTACCTTTACATTATTTTAAATATCCTATAATCCTTTTCCTTGTAATACAATCTGACTCTTCTGATTTATGTGCTGTTCTGTATCTACGCTGCTTTTACATGCACCACTGCTAGTCTGCTGAATGAGTTCTACCTTGATTGAAAGTGATGAGAGTCATTGCCCCCCTTAGGAGGAAGAACAGCGTGTAAGAATGTGTTACGTTCCCAAAACCAAGAGCATCTGTCTCCGTCAAGTTCTTGCTGCTGTAATTGCTGACCCCGTAGTACGAAGCCCTCTCGTTAACGATGCCACTGTCGGCGGGCTCTCCTCGTTTGACCGGGAGAGAACAGATGGGTGTCTAACACAAACAGCCACACGTAAATACTGCACCAGTCTGAAACCCCACAAGGCAATGAGCATACGCGCAAGGTTGCCTAGGGACAAGGATCTAAGAGTTTTACAATAGCACTAGAACTAGAACCATGATATGAGGATACTAAGAATAATTGGCTGGCAAACGTTGAAGAGAACGTCATTTAAATATATATAATATTGGAGTGGTTAATGGTGTTTCTACGAATGTGTGTGTGCGTATGACTGTGTGTGCGCATGGGTACCAGCAGGATATTATTAGCAGGTTATTGTCTTACTATTGTGTATATTTCGCATTCTATTATTTTATTTACTAAGTAATTGTTGGGTGGCTTGTCCTAAGAATTCCACCGTCGACAACGACCCTGTGCTTGACTGAAATAAAACCCTTTGACTTTGAGGAGGCAGGGACACGGTTCTGCTTCTTGTGCGCTGACACAAGGGGCGACCAAAGAAAGTGAGTGTGTGTCTGTGTGTGGGTGTACGCACGCGTGTGTGTAAGTACAGTGTCCTACCCTGCACTAAGTTGGATCCTATTGTGGTAGTGAAAACAGTGAAAGCATTGAACCCTCTACTTTCCTTATCACATTCTTCGGCACGCAATCACTATGACTCTTTCTTCTTTATCTTCATCTCTCTCTCTCTCTCTCTCTCTCTCTCTCTCTCTCTCTCTCTCTCTCTCTCTCTCCATTCCACCGCTCTTGTAAATGCCCCCCCACCCTCTCCTCCTGATCCTTTATTCCTTTTGACATGACCGTAATGCCATTCACCCTCCACACATCTCTCTCTCATCCTCTCTCTCTCTCTCACTCTCTCTCTCTCTCTCTCTCTCTCTCTCTCTCTCTCCTTCCCTTTTCTCTCTCCTGTACCCCATCTCTCTCACTCTCTCTCCCCCTCCCTTTCTCTCTCTCTCTTACTGTCTCTCTCTCTCTCTTTCCCTCTTTCACTTCTACTTCTTCAGCTCTCTCTCTCTCTGTCTTTCTCATCACTCCCTTATTTTTAATGCATGCTATTGGAGTTTATCATGTTGAGTTATGGTGGTGGACGTGTAATTAGCGTGCTTCCTTTTCCCTCTGCATTCCAGAGGGTAACACATGGTGCCGTGTCTGGGGAATAGGCTTGCAGATGAGCACCATTTCTCTCTTTCTCATTCTTCTTTCTACTCCACCTCCCTTTCCCCATTTTTCATCCTCCTTTTACACTGTACTCTATTCCTCCCCGCCTGCCATCTCACTATTCGCTCCTACTTTTCCTTCATTTACTTCACCTCTTATCCTGGTTTTCCGACTTTTTCCATCATCCCATCCCGTTTTGAGTTTTATCCACCCTTCATGCTTCCTCCTTATTTTTCTTTTCTACTTCCTCCTGTTCCTCCTTTGCCTCTTCATTGCGGATAGGACAGAACTGACTGAACTCTAGAGTGTCGCAGTGTATGGCCTGGGGTCGTGATCAGTATTCTGCCATCAGGACCACAAGCTAAGACTATCCATAACCATTCACCATCTCCCTCCTTCTCTCCCTCCTTCTCTCTTCCTTTTCTCATCTGCTTCCTTCTTTCCCTCCTCTTCAATCCCCCCTTTTCTCCAACTCCCTCCTTCTTTCCCTCCTCCTCCAATACCCCCCCCCCCCCTCCCAACTTTCTCATCTCCCTCCTTTCCTCTTCCATTATCTTCTCTGTCTTCCATCCCCTCCTTCTCCCTTACTCCCCCACCCCTCGTTTCCCTGTGGGGCTAAAAGACAGACTGCTCACTGCGCTGAGCTATCTGATAGAATTGGGTTACAGCGTGTATAATCTTTCCATTATGGATTTAAACAATGACTATCCATTTTTATGTACCATAGAATAACGAGACGACGCGAGAGCGCGTTAGTTGTACGAGCGCGAAGGAAGGGGAGCAGATAAAAGCACAATTGTCTCTGTGGATTGTCTTCACTTAGTGTTTTTTGTTTTTTATTCTCTTCCCCTTCCGTGTGCAGTGCCATGGCTTCATCTGTGAACGTGACCATCCTATTGATTTAGTTTAGGGAGTAATCTGGTTTAGCTGCTTCCGGCTAAACTGAAACAAAAGTCATTTTGACCTGGCAAATGCTTTCCCAGAACTACGCTTCTGATCTCTTGAATACTTAACTAGGTGGGTGTGTGTTTATGTGTGCGTTCATGTGTGCGTTTGTGTGTGTTTGTGTCTATGTTTGGGTGCACGCCCATGGCAAAACCATGTGAATATTTCATTCCTAGAAGCCTTCCATATCATATCTATATATTTAAAGCAATTGGGAACTATTTTCAATATATTGGGTACTATTTTTAGGATCTGAAATAAATAGTTTATAGCTTTGGGAGACACAACCCCAACCACTCAGCCAATGAGAAGCACCCGAAAACACACCACTGAGCTTGTATCAGTTGCTTTGCATGTACTCAAACTAACAGCCATATGGATCTATTCCAATGATATCACATCAAATGAAAAATTATTCATTAAGGTGATAAATACCAAACCTGACAGTTGAAATGAATTTAATTGTATCATTTATTATTTTGAAGATGATCTGATCTGACAGTTGGTGTTCAAATTGTCCTCCAGTAATTAAGATAAATCTTGGTTTATGTTGAATTAGTACCAGTATGGAAAACACAGCTATGTTTACAGTGACCGAAAGCATTAAGAGTGACATATCGATTGCTTGATCGGCATGATTATTTTTGGATAACAGTGATAATGTCTACAGCGTTACAGGTAACACTTAACACAGAGCGGCCGAACAAAAACGATTCAAAGCCATTTAATCAGCTACTGTATGAAAGACGGTAATAATCTATATGCATAAATAAACATTGAGTGACGTAGGCTATAGACTGGCATACATATTCAGCTATTCACACAAACAAAGACAAACAACGCATAATACATTAATCAATAGAAGCTGAAACCAGATTGAACAATCAGAATCTTTTCTCATAACTCTGTAGAGACGGAATCAATCCCAAGGTTTTTCCAACACAACAAAGTAGACCTAGTACGGAATGGACTTAGACCCCGTCCACACGTAGCCGGGTATTTTTGAAAACGGAGGCTTTTTTTTTAATCCATTTTGTCTTTTCGTCCACACGTAAACGACGTTTTTCGTCACTGAAAACTGAGGTTTTCGCAAACGCCGGCCAGGGTGGATTTTTTTTAAACGCCGTTTTCAGTGTTTACATGTGGATCATGAGTGATCATCTTAGTTATCATGAGTGTGACCTTGTTGCTGCCAACCATGCAGTGACTCAGATCGGAGATGAGACTTTAGCACAGGCTCCTACCAGACCCCAGTCCGTCAATGTCAAACACTTGTGATCAGTATGGTAGGCAGCATCATTTCGCAGGGGGGAGGTAGGGGGAGGAGGGGAAGGACGGGGGGATGTCTACATCTTCAGTCAGAGGTCTGTGTCATTCTGGCAACGACTATGCTACTTACCACCTGTTTGTGCATCAGGACACGAATCCCGTTCTAACTAACGACCAACAACGGCCTTAACTTAAATCACAATATCTCCATGTATGGTCTGTCGCTCTTTGGGAACTGCGTTCGCTTTGTTTCATTGGTTTATTTTTTTTGTCACATCCTCATGCAGAGTTTATGGCTTATCGCGACAGCGCACATTACTGTAAAATCATACACAATGCAAAGCCCTTCGCACTAAAGCTGATTTGTGCATGTGTGCGTGTATAGTGTGTGTGTGTGTGTGTGTGTGTGTGTGTGTGTGTGTGTGTGTGTGTCCATGTGGTGTACTGTGTTTCCATGTGAAGTCTCAGCTGTAGGTAGGTAGGAATGTATTGTACTCACTGTATGTGTGACAGACAAACATCACAAGTTATTTATGGAAATACAGTCCAATGGACATTTTCTAGTGATTAACTAGAAAACAAAGTAGTTCTTTTTTGTATCGTAGCTGCAATAACACTGACATTTACGTCTAAAGAAGAGGTCAAAGAGTCATTCGAGTGAGTTATTTATCTGCTTTAAGAACAGTTGATTCTAGTCTTAACATTTTATTGTCATGGTTATTGCCATTCCTCTACTTGGTATAACACTACTTTGTGTAAAAATTCTTCTTCAAATCCTGAAATGGTCAGCTGTATGTTGCTTCCTGTGACATGTGGGGACATCCTACATAGGCCATAGGCGTGGACGTGTTTCTGGGAGACGCATATCTATGATGTCATCGGCTAGCGAGGGCCTGAGTGGCGTGCTGCTCGGGCGAGGCGTGAACAGAGGGGCCAGACGTCGTCGCCCGGGCAACCTGTCGTGTCAACATGGCCTTGCCAGCCAACCGCTCAGTGTGGGATTGTGTGGGAGAGTGTGTGATAGTGTGTGTGAGTGTGTGTGTGTGTGTGTGTGTGTGTGTGTGTGTGTGTGTGTGTGTGTGTGTGTGTAAAAGAGACCAAGATAGAGAGTGAGAATGTGTGTGTGTGTGTGTGTGTGTGTGTGTGTGTGTGTGTGTAAAAGAGACAAAGATATATAGTGAGGATGTATGTGTGTGTGTGTGTGTGTGTGTGTGTGTGTGTGTGTGTGTGTGTCGTATGTGTGTGTGTGTGTGTGTGTGTGTATGTGTGTGTGTCTACGTATGTGTTAGAATACGGACTCTGCCAATTAGTACTGGTGTCTGACTGGTGTGCGTCGTAGAAATCTGCTCCTTCCTGTCAGTGCACGCATCACTTCCTCCAATGCTGCTCCCAGCTACTGCCTCTCCGTCTCACAATCACTGGCCACGTTATCTCTGTGTCTCTCCTCTCTCCATCATCCTTCTCCCCCTTTTCTCTGCTCTCTCTATCCTACCTCTCCCCCCTTCTCTCTCTCTCTCTCTCTCTCTCTCTCTCTCTCTCTCTCTCTCTCTCTCTCCTTCCTCTCCATCTCACAATGATTGGCCGCATTATCTCTGTATCTCTCCTCTCTCTATCCTCCCTCTATCCCTTTTTCTCTTCTCTATCCTCCCTCTCCCCCTTTCTCTCCTTTCTCTATCCTCCCTCTCCTCCTATTCTTTCCATCTCTCTCCACTCTCTCCGTATGTATTGTCTTTCTCTCTTTTTTCCCTTTCCTTCTCGGTCTGTCACTCTTTTTCACCTGTATCTCGTTCATTTGTAGCTGAGCTTTCTTTCTTTCTTTCTATTTTGAACAGATCACTGCTATTCCTTTGCTTATTTGGTCATTCATCCCTTTTGCTTTTCTTATCCTCTGTCATCCTCTCTTACTCGTTCTTTTCCACAACACCCTTGTCATCTCTCCCCTCTTTCGTTCCGCCTGTTTCATCCCCCCTCTTCTTCGTGCAGTCCCTCTGCTTTCTCCCATAGAG
>JAPMUY010002667.1:0-22851 GCA_026901105.3 Galaxias olidus | reverse complement strand
ACACACACACGCATACACACAAATCAATCTCTCACACACACGCGCATCAGCTCACTCACTCACACACACACACACACACACACATACGCACATCATCACACACACATGAGAGAGAGAACATTTTTGTCAAGTTAAGTAAAGCAAGTGTCTGTCTGTGTACGAGCGTAGAGCAGTGATAACTAGAATGTATGTGTGTAAGGTTCTACAGGTTCAGCAGGACCAAGACTCTTCACCATCCACCTGATCGACGCCAACACAGACAACCTGCCCAAGGCGCACACGTGGTAAGACACACACACACACACAACCATACACACACACACACACACACAGACACACAGAGGACAGTCTAATCAAGAGCTGTTACTTATAGACATCATATATCAATATCAAATATAAATAGGTGTACAAACTGATTCGGTAGTTAATGCCTTATCTGTTTTACTTCTCTCTCCAGTTTTAACCGAATCGATGTCCCTCCCTACGAGTCGTACGAGAAGCTTTACGAGAAACTGCTCACAGCGGTTGAGGAGACATGTGGCTTCGCTGTGGAGTAACCCCACACACACACACACACACACACACACACACACACACACACACGCGCAAACACACAACAACACGAATATCACTCTACATATATATATACATTTGGAGGAGAGCTATCCCTTCCTTTACTCACACACACACACACACACACACACACACACACACACACACACACACACACACACACACACACACACACACACGCGCGCGCGCGCATCTGCCTTGCCTTCAACACCAAACTGTATGGGGGTTGCAGGTCCAGTAAGAAGAAGAAGAAGAACAAAACAAAACAAAGTATTTTAGAGTTTTTCCAGATGTTTTGAAGAAGCATTTTTATCCTTCAGTTTTAATGAGCTATGATGTCCTTCTTCAGAACAACAGCAACAACAAGACTTTGACTGATGTCTCTGATGTTCCTCCAATCAGACACGTGGTCTCCGGACAGAATCAGCCTGTCAGAGCTGTGCGCGGCGGAGGTGCTCTCCAATCAGATGTCTAAGCAGAAAGCATCACCTGACTGTCTAAGTGACTGTCCCACAAGCAGATTGATTGACTGGTATTTTCATGCTTCATGTATAACCACTGTTGTGTGCCAGGATGTGTACGTGTGTGTCTGTACATTAACGAATGTGCGCGTGCGTTTATGGGTGACTGCGTGTCTTTGTGTACCTGTGTGTGAGTATATGTCTATAATGTGTGCATGGCACCTGGTTATCCTTTGAAAAATGATCAATTGAGCCTGTTCCTATGTTTTATTTTTTTTTATTTTTATTTTTGTTCGTTTCAGCGACCACTCTGATCTTTTCTGATCAATGTCTGATTTTATTATTATTTATTACTGAGTGATTACCGACTATGCTGCTAAGCTCCACAAAGAGCCCACACTAACCTTATTTTTTTTCCAGTTAGTTAATTTTCTGTTTGTTCAACCATGCAGAGTTCTCCAGCAAATGATGACTTTAAGGTGTGTTCCGGGTTGGTTCGATTGTACTTGGTTGCCAGATCTGGATATATCTATTTTAATGTAACAGCATTGCATTATATATCAATTTAGTCTCATAGCGACGTGGCAAACCACTGTCGATTTGCCGTGTCCCAATTCAAGCCACCTGGAACCGTCACTTTGTTTTAGGTCAAACCCCAACCATAGATTTCAGTTCAATCCAAGACAGTGTGTTACGTTTTGCTGATGTCACAGTTACAGTAGGAGAGGTCACTGTTACAGCCGGAGAGGTCAGAGGTTCCCTGGAGTGTGTTTAACCCATGACCTCACTGTGAAAGTTCATCAGCATAGCCGTTCAGTGAAAAGGAGCCCACACTGTCCAACCTTCCTACGTGTGAAATATGCAATAAAGTATACATTTTTTCATGGATCTCTTCAGCCCACCCTCCTCCTCCTCTTCCTCACATGTTATTCGTCCTTGATGTCTCTCACACTCATCTTTTTTCTTCTCTTTTGATATGCTCGTTCCCACTTCTCACTACGCTCCACTTCCGAGTCCCTTCTCTCTGACAGTGTTGGCTAGAAGCTGAAAAAGGCTTCCTTTTTTGGGGGGTGGGGGTTATGTCCCCCTTTCCAGACCACCGGGAATGAACAAGATATTTAGCAGTCATTTTTAACCCCCGTTGAATTGAATGAGATGAAATGAAAAACTAAATGTTGAGCAAATGCTGTGTAGATCGATCATGACTGTTTCCCCCAGTATCATCGGCATCTACGTCCTTTAGGTTCTGAGTTCATTGTGTAATGGATGCAAGAGTATTGTAACTTACTATGTACTAAACATTTATGAAAAAAATAGAATGTAAATAAGATTATATTAAAAGAAAACTAAATTGAAAATAATCCATTTGAGCGTGGTGATTTTATTTTGAAATAAGTTGAACAGATACACATACATAAAAAAACATTGTCATTGCATGTCTGGTCGCTCATTTTGGATAACACAATAAGATGGTGTCTAATACAACTGGTGTATTTGGCAGTGCGATTGTATTGTTGTTTAGCGTGTACACACACTGACTTGAGAAGTATTCTCCCTTCAAGTTCTGACAGCTCAAGACCCAGCCCCCTGACGTTATTATTCCTTTACGTACGACGTAACCACTCGGTGTCTCTGTTTTCGTTTTGGCAGTTTGTTTCGATATCCGTTGATTATAAATCGAGCTCGAGAACATCGCATCGAACTGGCTTTTCATACTTTGAACACGGGTATGATTGATTTTTGCGTTGTATAATATTCATCTAGATAAATCACAGTAGGAAAGGGGTCACTTGGTCGACTGTTAAAGTAAACCTTTCTTCCAGAAGTTACGCTAGCTTGCCAGCTAGCCAGATAGATAACAAGCTAGCAGTAGCGCGTTAGCTGGAAGTGGGGCTTTCTCGGAAATGACGGCTAGCTAACGTTAGTTACTTGCTAATCTTGGCTATTAATTAGGGCTTAGATAGCTTAGCTAATAATGTTCCCCAGCCAACGTTAGCTATCTTAGAATAGCATGTCATCTTTTTAACAATGTGTGAATAGAAAGTGATGCGTTGTTAATTAAAGAGCTAACGTCGGGATTATCCAACTGATTAAATTTGCATTGTTTACATTCTGCTCCATGCCGCTGCTGCATGCCAGTGAGGGCACAACGAAAGCGTTTTTGCTCCGATTAACGTATTCTCGAATTCTAATGGAATAAGTATGCCAGTTACACTTAAAAGCTCCTTATTCTTTGACTGTCACAGAAAGATTTGACGATATATCCTCCTTATAGAGGACATTGCTATCAACAATATGTTATCAAAGAGGCGTTAGGACGGTTTATTGAATATGCACGGTTTCTTCTCCCGCTGCTATAAGACGGATATGGATAGATTAACCCAAAATATGCAAGTCAGAGTTAAGGTGTTTTGACATGTGTTCGCTGTTTCTGTGTCTATGTGCGTAGAGGGGATGGTGGTCAGTTGAGAGGGGTGTTGGTCGACTCAGGGAGCGCTCTGTCCTGTTATCATAATGGCGGATGGAACGGGCGACGAAGATGTTATTCACCTGGCAAGCTTTAACATCCACCGCAGCCAAGGTAAGACGGCAAAGGCTGGTGCATTCTCACCCAGTCCAAAAGCCTGCTTAGTTGTTAACTCTAATGCACTAGCTTCTAGTAACCTTTGCCATGACAGACTGCAAAGTTATGTAAGTTAGTTAGTCAAATGGAATCCAGGAAGTCACAGTAAGAATGCCTTGGGTGATTATATAAATTGCACAAATGCATATTAGTAGGGATGTAATGAAACAATCAATTCACTAATCGATGCAATTCACGAGACTGAATTTGCAATATGGTTTTCTCACAATAAAAGAAAAGTAATATTTAAGACAAATTACGACTGAAAAAGATTCCTTTCATTATTTCTGCGACAGACACTACAAAATACTTATTATTTCTGAGGTAAGGAATAAATTATGCAAAACAATTTACAAGTCTATTCAATAACAATCTGACAGTAAAATTATCATATTGTGAAATCACACACAACAATCTGATTCCATTTATTTTAAAAAAAGCAGAGCAGCTTGTGAACGGGACAGCTGTCCTAGAGACCACAGAAACAACTACCTGTTTATGAAACTGCATTTTACACAAGTCAGTCATAGTTTTATGGTCATTATGACCATATATAACAATGACAAAGATATCACGACACAAAGTATATCCATAAAACTATTAGTTAGCTTGCGAACGAGCCAGCGTTTAGCTTTAGGGCCCTTTGTGTCGCAATTCATGTTTCATGTTATCGTTTTGAATCGCCACATATTTGCATTGCGATTTAACTGTCTCGCGAAGTGTCGTTACATTCCTACATTTTAGCATAAAACGTATATGTTTGTTACTTTGACACGATGTTCTGTGTGTGTGTGTGTGTGTGTGTGTGTGTGTGTGTGTGCGTGTGTGTGTGCGTGTGCGTGTGCGTGTGCGTGTGTGCGTGTGCGTGCGTGCGTGCGTGGTGCTTGGTGCGCGTGCAGGACGCAGAGCACGGAAGCGGGAACGGGAGCGGACGTTTATCACCATCTCTGATGACTCCGATGAAGAGCCAGTTCGCCTGGTACCCAATATCTCCGTTCTAGTACCGGACGGGCCGGACGATGACGTCCGCATCCTGGAGGTAGCACCATATCCAAAGAGAGACTGGCGTCATTAGAACAGAGAAATCACTACAAGTCGTCTTTGTAGTTTAGTAGCCCTCCACAAACCACTTAGTAAATGTGACTAACGTTATCCTAATCTTTGACACTTTACGGGCTGTGACTGTCGGCCGTTTGAAAATCCCACCACAAACACCATCTCATGCCAGTCATAATAAGAGTTCAAGCAGTCCAACTGTGTAGTCTTTCAGTATGTCACCAAAAGCCCATCACCACAAAACCCACTCGCCACCTTTATTTAGACATTTTTTGAAAATCTAGATCATTGTCGGTCTCCACTTTCCATATCAGTCAACACGGCAAACACGTCGGACCACTAGGCTAGAGACTGAGACGTTCCCGAATGTGGCTTTTATTGTGACGATATTGAACTGAAACTGGCCTAACCAGCTGTGAGTTTGAGCCTGTGCTTTCCCGTTCGGAGGGATGTGGGAAATGATTGGTCATAGCCTCATGTTTGAACTGGCTCACTCCAAGGGTACTCAAGGGATGCTTCTACCGTGAGTCATCCGTGAGGAAGTGTTTCCGGACTCTCCTCTATTTTATGAGACGTGGCAGAACAGCGTTTGTTTTGTTAGTCTTTTTGTGTTTCAGTGTTTGTTTGTTTTTTGTGTTTTATGAGGGTTTTTTTTGTGGGGCCTGTACAGCCTAAGAGAACTAGATCCGTGTTTCACTTCTCCCTGGTCTTTCTAGAAGGAAATGGAAAACTGTGGTGTCAGTAAAAGTTTTCATGATTGTATTTTATGACTGCATGCTGTTTGAACGTTTCTTTTATCTGTAAAAACACGCTCCTGGTCTGTCTTTTGTTTTTCTGTCTCTTAGCCTCTCACTCCATTGCGAAGGGACGTGATTCGACCCGCAGCGACGTGGGCGGCGGCCTCGGAGCGGCGAATCAGAGAGCAGCGAGCCGAAGTCGTCAGGCGTCGACCGGCCTTGGCCTCCGGAGGTCAACCCCATTCCGCCCCCTCGACCTCTAGAGACGCCCCTGCCAGCAGCCCCCTGATGGCCAGGCTGCTGACACGACCACAGACCCAAGCGCTCTCCCAGCCGGGGAGCCTTCAGTCCCGCGCGCCCATACACACCCAGTCCCAAGCTCAGCCCAGCACGTCCTCGCAAACCCAAACCCAGCTCCACGGTACCGCACGCCTGAAAGACGAGCCCCTAGAAGTCCAGGCCCGCGGCGGTTTCAGTACGTACAGACAGGCGGCGCCGAGGAGCAGCGGGCCAGCCGTCCCCGGTACGAGTAGGATGCAGGACACGCCGACCGCCGGTACGCACGCAGCGGCCGAGCCGCAGGCTAGCGGGTCTACTGCGTTCGTGCAGTCGCACCCAAGGCCGAGCATACTCACACAAGCCATAGCTAGCACGCTAGCCGGGGCTGGTACCTCGCTAGAGTACCAGGCACAGGCTAGCACTTCCAAACAATCCCAGCCACAGGCTAGCACGTCAACACAGTCGCAGCTTAGCACCTCAACACAGTCGCAGCCTAGCACCTCAACCGTGTCCCAGGCTAGCACATCAACACAGTCGCAGCCTAGCACATCAACACAGTCGCAGCCTAGCACCTCAACCGTGTCCCAGGCTAGCACATCAACACAGTCGCAGCCTAGCACGTCAACGCAGTCCCAGCCACAGGCTAGCACGTCGACGCAACCCCAGCCTAGCACGTCAACGCAGCCCCAGGCCAGCACGTCAAACGCTGCTCAGCCCTGTAAGGCTCCAGGGCCGGAGCCCCAGAACAGACTGGTCATCCAGCCCCACCTCAGACAGTTCCTTCAGGGGGTCACAGTGGTCACCTTGGTTCCTCAGCCCGACGCCAGACCCCTAAACCCCCCTCTGCCCCCTCACCTCCTGGACCTGCCCAGACCCGTACCCCTGAAGCAGACCCACCAGGTTCAGGTCCTGGCTGCACCCCAGCCCCAGCCCCAGCCCCAGGCCCAACCTCAGCCCCAGGCCCAGGGCAGGCCCCTGGGTAACTGTGCTGTACTGGCCCCCACCGTGCTGATAGCAGCAGCCCCAGAGAGACTTGGACCTCCCGAGACAGGCCACCGGATCACCCTGGGCAGCCAGGCTCCGGGGGGAGCGCAGAACCCTCTGCCCCAGAACGGAGCTCCTGACCGGGGCCCACAGCCGTTACTGGCCCCCTGGGTTCCACAGGTGTTGGTGATGGTCAACAAAAACAATAACAACCACCAGAACAACGTCGCTCCGGTCCCCAACCCCAATGCCGCCGTGCCTAACCCAGACCCCCCAGCTCTCCACGCGCTGTTCCCCAACCTCGGTGCACTACAGGGGGCCAACGTCGTGGACCAGCCGGCCCCTGGAGCTCACCCTCCGGGCCCAGCTGCGGTAGCCGTTCCCAGGTTGGAGGAGGAGGAGAGGCCGGGGCCCTCTGTACCGCGGGAAGGCCTGCGGGCTGAGAGAGCGGAGCAGCCGCCCCACGTCCGAGCACTGATCACTGGGGTGGTGAGTTCAAATACTCTAAATAATAATAATAATAAGACGTTTTATCTGTAATAATAATACATTTTGTTTGTAATAATAATAACACATTTTATTTGTTGTAATAAATTTTTTTTGTAAAAATAATACAGTTTATTTGTAATAATAAAGAATCATTACCTTTTATTTGTTGTAATACATTTTATTTCTAATAATAATAAATTTTATTTGTAACAATAGTAATAATCTATTTTTTTTGTTGTAAAGCGTTTTACATTATGAAAGCACCAGAGTTTATTTTTTGTACGTATGTATTTTAATCTGTCACAATTCAAGTTGATGAAGAACAGTATTGACGCAGTCACTGAGGTGCCATCTAATGCGGTCATGTTAAATGTGCTGCTGTTTCTCAAAGTAAACAAAAATAAGTAGATGTTGGCTCTGAGCACTTTATAATGCCCTTCCTTCTGCAGTGTACGCAAAAGTCAAAGGAGAAATATGTAATATCCTCCCTCTTTTTCTCTCTCTCTCTCTCTCCCCTCTTCTCCCTCCCCCTCTCACTTTATCATCTCAGCTGGATCTGTTCCCAGACATCCAGGAGGCTTATGTAGCAGATCTCATCCACACCAATAATGTCAATGATCTCAACGTGTAAGGAATTTGTTCTTGTTTGGAATTGTATTTTAATTTTTTTTCGACCACAATTTTGTCGTTTGTTCTTTGTGGAGTGACATTTAATCCGCTTTGGATACGTTCATGGCTATTTTACTTTCTGAAGATCCCCCTCTTTTGGCTGTTTTGAGTGTTTTAGTAACGTGTGTGTGTGTGTGTGTGTGTGTGTGTGTGTGTGTGTGTGTGTGTGTGTGTGTGTGTGTGTGTGTGTGTGTGTGTGTGTGTGTGCGCGCGCGCCCGTGTCCGTTTCCGCTATGCCATGCCTCCAGTATATGTAACCTGCTGTTGGAGAACCCAGCCTACCCTCACAGAGAGACTGCAGCAGCAACCGCCAGCAGCAGCAGTATCCTCCTGGAGACACACGACTCTAACACACCGGTGAGGAGTACACACACACACACACACACACACACACTGCTAGGGGGGACACTCACAAACAGACATTAGCAAGGAGCACACAGACACAGACCAGTAAGGTGCATGATTGCACAAACACACAGCGGAGGGAAATACACTCACACACACGCACACAGACAACGATAGGGAACACACAAAATGGCAAACATGCTGCAGTTCTACAGGCGCCAGGGTGACATTGATCAAATATAAACCGTACAGCTTGCTGACTTCAGCATCTGCTTCTTTCTATAACCGTGTGTCTGTGTGTGTGTGTGTGTGTGTGTGTGTGTGTGTGTGTGTGTGTGTGTGTGTGTGTGTGTTTGTGTCCATGTCCGTCCAGGTATCGGAGGACCTGTTTGACCTCTCCAAGCTGGGCCCGGTAGGCCCTGAGTCCCTGATGCAGGCAGCAGACCTGCTCATGGGGGACTTCAAGATGCTCAGCTGCCAGGACATCAAGTGGGCGCTCAACGCCCTCAAGGGACACTATGCAATCACACGCAAGGTAGGACCAGAGAAGAAAAGGAACGCGCCTGGTTGTCCATTCAGACACAGCGAGTGCCCTTGTTTTGATCTGGATTTGGTTTGATTTGAATTAACCTACATATTCGTGATTGTCAACTAATTAGCCAGCAAAGCAAATAGTATACATGTATTTCTGTATTTCTGAATTTTAAATAGTATAAATAAATGATTTGTTTATTTAGGAATAAAAAGTATACAAAATATTTTTGTTTTAAGTGTAAGGTTGTGTGTGTGTGTGTGTGGGTGTGTGTGTGCGCGTCCCAGGCCTTATGTGAAGCTCTGAAGAAGTGGCAGGAGGGCGGACCAGAGGACTCAGGGAAGAAACGCCGGAGGAGAGACACGTTTGAACGCTGCTACGTCGACTTCAACTTTGAGCAGGGTGAGCACACACACACTCTCTCTCTCTCTCTCTCTCTCTCTCTCTCTCTCTCTCACTCACTCACTCACTCACTCACTCACTCACTCACTCACTCACTCACTCACTCACTCACTCACTCACTCACTCACTCACTCTCTCCCTATCTCTCTCTCTCGCTTTCTTTTTCTTTCTCTTTCTCTCCCTGTCTCTCTCTATGGCTTTCTCTTTCTCTCCCTGTCTCTCTATAGCTCTCTCTCTCTCTCTCTCTCTCTATAGCTTTCTCTCTCGCTCTCTTTTTCTTTTTCTTTCTCTTTCTCTCCCTGTCTCTCTATAGCTCTCTCTCTCGCTCTCTCTTTTTCTTTCTCTCTCGCTCTCTGTTTCTTTTTCTTTCTCTTTCTCTCCCTGTCTCTCTCTATAGCGCTCTTGCTCGCCTTCTCTCTCTTCCCATCTCTCTCTCTCACTCACACACACCAGCCCTTTTATGGAGCCTGGTCATCAATGCACCCACAGACAAACACACACACACACACACACACACACACACACACACACACACACACACGGGTGCATTAGAGACTGTTACGGACATACCACAATTTTTGCATAGATTTTTTCCACACACATACACACAGAAAGCCGATTGAAAACCAACTGACGGGCGTGGCTCTGTTCTCCTGCTCCCGGCCAGGCTCCACCAAGTTGACGAAGAGGATGTACTTCCTGGAGAAGGACCGTCGGGGCTCCAGGACCTACGGAACCGCCCTGGAGGCCTCTCTGCAGAAAGAGGTGTCCTTCTACCAGCAGAAGGCCCGCGAGCACGCCGAGGTACACACAAACACACACACACACACACACACACACACACTCTGAGACGGACAGAGACACAGACACACACACAGATGGACACAGACGGACACAGACGCACGCAGAGACACATCTACTGCCCAACACACACACAAACACACACATACACACACACACACACACACACGCACACCGTCCTCAGGGACCCCGATAAGAGTTCGAAGAAGGCGTGGCAATCACACACGTCGAGTGTGCTTGGGGAAGTTAAAGCGATGGCCCAAACGTCGTCCCTCACTTTTCCGTTCTTCGTCAAAGTCTTCTTCACACGCCCATGGTGGTGACAGGAGGCCGGCCCCTCCAGCCAGCGCAGTTGTCGGCTCCCCCTGGTGGACTGTGAGCACCTTAGAGCGGGGAGGGACCCAGCCCAGCCCATCCCCTGGAGATGGAGGGTCCCTCTCTAGCCAGCTGGAGAGTGTGAGTGTGAGTGTGAGTGTGAGTGTGAGTGTGAGTGTGAGTGTGAGTGTGAGTGTGAGTGTGAGTGTGAGTGTGAGTGTGAGTGTGAGTGTGAGTGTGAGTGTGTGTTTGGCAGTAGATAGGTAGGCTCAACTCACCTGGAGAAACTAAACGGAGCCCAGCTGGTAATCATTATGTCTGCTGCGTTTAGTGCCTGGTGTGTAACACTTCTCTACAACTCTGTCTGTGTGTGTGTGTGTGTGTGTTTACCTGTCTGTCTGTCTGTCTGTCTGTCGCTGTCTGTTTACCTGTCTGTCTACCTGTCTGTCTGTGTCTGTCTGTCTGTGTTGCCTGCCTGTCTGTGTTGCCTGTCTGTCTGTCTGTCTGTTTGTCTGTCTCTTTGCAGCATGAAGACTTCCTCCTGGCGCTGCAGGTCAACGAGGATGAATACAAGAAGGTAAAGAGGCACACACACACACACACACACACACACACACACACAGTGTGAGTCCTATAGAGACAAACCAACACACACACACACACACACACACACACACACACGGAGTAGAAAGAGGAGGTTTGATATCGTCTAATTAATCCCTTTTAGGATGGGGGCCTGGAACTGAAAGCGTGATATCTAAACCAGTGGGAACTATGATAGGGATAAGGAGTGTTTGATAACTAGCCCAGCCTTTCCCCTCACACCCTCTAGTGCTAGTAAGTAGGAATGATGATGATGATGATGATGAAGGTGTGTCCTGGTCTTGTCTGCAGGACGGACAGCTGATCGAGTGCGGCTGCTGCTTTGGGGAGTTTGCCTTTGAGAAGATGACCCAGTGCTCCGACGGCCATCTCTTCTGTCAGGAGTGCCTCGTCAAATACTCTCAGGAGGCGGTCTTTGGCTCCGGACGTGTGAGTGTGTGCGTGCGTGCGTGCGTGCGTGCGTGCGTTGGTTTGTCTCTGTAGGACTCACACTGTGTGTGTGTGTGTGTGTGTGTGTGTGTGTGTGTTGGTTTGTCTCTGTAGGACTCACACTGTTTGTGTGTGTGAGTGTGTGAGTGATTGCTCTTCTGGATGAACGTGTACCAGTCTGTGTCGTGTGTGAGCACGTTTTATGGCCCATATCTAGTTAATTGCTAACGAAATTGCTGTGTGTGTGTGTGTGTGGGTGTTTCTCTGTGGATCTTCTGTGTGTAATTGTAGCATTTCTGTGTGACCCGTTTGCATTACCGTGTTGTGCCACCCTTATTTAGTGATTCCCTCATGCAGGCTGCTCTTCTCACTGTGTGTGCGTGTGTGTGTGTGCGTGTGTGTGCGTGCGCGTGCTCGCGTGTGCGCGTGTCCAGTCGGAGCTGAGCTGCATGGAGGCGGGCTGCGCGTGCTCCTTCCCGGTGTGTGAGCTGGAGAAGGTTCTCCCGGAGAACATCCTGCTGAAGTACTACGAGAGACAGGCCGAGGAGGCCGTGGCTGCTACCTGCGCCGACGAGCTCGTACGGTACGGGAACGCTCCCTCCTCGTCCCTCCCTCCCTCCTGCTGTCGCCTGCTCTCCCCCTTTCTCCTCCTGTCTGCTCCTCCACCCGTCTCTCCATTCGTCTTTCTCCTCCTGTCCCCCTTTCTCCTGCTTTCTCCTCCTCTCCCCGTCTCTCCATTTGTCTCTCTCCTCCTCTCCCTCTCTCCTTTAGTCCCTTTCTCCTCCTCTCCCTCTCTGCTTAAGTCACTGTCTATTTCTGTCCTTTTCTCTTTCTCTTCTCGTCTCTTCCTCTCCTCCTCCTAACCTTTAATCTGTCTCTTCCTCTTCTCCTCCTAACCTTTAATCTGTCTCTTCCCGTTCCTGTCTCCTGGTGATGAATGAGGCTCTGGTTAGTTATTCTCTCTCTCTCTCTCTCGCTCTCTCTCTCTCTAGATGTCCGTTCTGTAACTTCCCGGCGTTGTTAGACAAAGGGGTGTCCCTGTTCAGCTGCCCCAACCCTCGCTGTCGGAAGGTGAGTTTGGGATGCATCCCCCCTCTCTCTCTCACACACACACACACACACACACAAACACGTTAAGTCTCCTCAGAAGGTACACGGCTAGAGAGATGAAGCAACGGGGGAATAGGTGTGGGGGGAGGGGGGGGGGTGAAGATTAATGAACTATGAACATCTTTATGTGTACACCAGACCCACCTGGGGAAGTCTACACCTTTCTCTCTCTCTCCCTGTGCATACACACTCTCTATCGCGCTTTCTCTCCCTCTCTCTCTCTCTCTCGCTCTCTTTCTCTCTCTCTGTGTCTCTCTCTCTCTCTGTCTGTCTCTTCTCTGTCTCTCTCTCTCTCTCCCTCCCTCTCTCTCTCTCTCTCACACACTCTCTCTATCTCTGTCTCTCTCATTTCTGGAATGCTGGGGGAGTTGCGCGGGCGTGTGTGTTCGCATGTCTGTCCGTTCCAGAAAGACTGGAAGAACCCAACATTGATGGACTTCCATTCCACAAATTCTGTTTCTCTCACTCACATATACTTTTCTGTCAGATTGTTTGATTAAGGAGTACAATAGATGGGAAACAACAGTCCCTGCCGTTCTAATGAGCACCCGCGTGCGTATGTGTGCGTGTGCGTGTGTGTGTGTAGTTCCCCTACCTTTCTGTGAAGTGTTACTATGGTAACTGGGTTTGCCCCTCCAGTGCCATGTGACTTACAGAAAACTGCTTCTTCTGGGAACTGATGGGGTTGGTTTTATTTTAACAGGGGAACTTTGGTCAGATAGTTTTTGTATTATCTATGGTGTGTGTGTGTGCGCGCGTGCGTGTGCGTGTGCGTGTGCGTGTGTGTGTGTTCGTGTCTCTAAAAGCCTGCTTAGCCAGTTTTTTTTTTTTGCTGAAGCATCGACAACCACAAGTCAAGCAAGATACATTGAGACCGGTCCGGTGGATCAGTTCCCTCTCCTGACCTGTAGGTGGAGCCAAATGTCCGTGGCATCGCCCTGCACGGCAGCTGCAGACCATAACTCAAACACACACACACACACACACACACACAGACACAGGGATTTGACACGCTCCAGATGTGTTTTGCGGGGGGCTCCTGTGACTCTGCAGTGGAGAACATGCTGCCCCCTTGCTGCATGGCTCCTCCCAGCACCGCTCCTGGGGAGTGATCCAGACTTGAGGCCCAGACTCTGAGACACTGAGGGGGGAGGGGCGGGGCCTCGTGTCGGGGGCTCATGGTTTGGAGAGGGTCCATGCCTGGAACCCCGCCACCACGTCGGGGTTCTTTAAATAATGCACACTTTAACACTAAGGCGCGTTTCCAGCCCTGCCCTCCTCCGCTCTGCTGAGCTATTTAGAAGTCTTTCTGGAGTTCACTAACTTGTAGAATACTAGAGAAAAAGGCCAAAGGATTGTTTTGTAGCCTCTTGTTTTTGTCCGGGGAACACACTCCGTTTTTTTACAGTATTTGCAAAGCAAAGTAAGTTGGTCCACAGCAAAGTAAGTTGGTTTTGATGGGAGAGAGGCATTGTTACGTAACTGACACAGTTCCTCATTCCAGTACCTCCCCAGCCCCCCTCCCCTCTTTCTGGACCCCGATTGGTTTAACGCACATCCCGCTGACCTCATACTGCGCCCTGATTGGCTCTGCCCACAGCCCTCCATTTCAAATGTGGCTCAGTTCATGCTTAACCCAGATGTCCTCCTCCCCCTTCTCTCTCTCTCTCTCTCTCTCTCTCCCCCCTGGCTGTGTCTGACCCACACACACGCACACACACACACACGCACACAGGCTAGTAAATGTCTTCCACATGTGCCTGGAGTGATAAGCTCATTGTGTGGAACCACTCTAGGAGAAAGAAATGGAGAATGTTTTCCCTCAAATGGGGAGGGAAGGTGATTCCTGCGTCGACCTCCTCGGGTGTGGTTAGCAGAGATAAGTGTGTGCGTGTGCGTGTGTGTGTCTGTGTGTGTGTGTGTGTGTGTGTGTGTGTGTGTATGTGTGTGCACCAGGCAAATTCAGAGACAAGACATGCATACATGGAGCCCTGCACCTCACCTATCTCTTTCTCTCTCCCTCTCTTTCTCTCTCTCTACCGCTCCCTCTCCTTCTTGCTCTTGCTTCCCGACAGTAGATTTGATTGCAGAGAACCACCTCCACAGAAACACACACACACCCCCCAAGTCACCCCAACACACACACACACACACACACACACACACACACACACACACACACACAACCTCTCCTTCCTTCACCAGCCCCCCAATCAGAGGCTCAGCCCAGCACTTCTGCTGCCTTATAAGGCCTGCTGCAGCCCACACTGTGAGAGATAGAGAGCAGGAGGAAAGGAGAGGAAAGGGGAGGTATGCACCAAGAGAGACGGAGGAGGACCAACGGGGGGAGGAACAGAGGGGGGGGGGGGGGGGGTTGTGAAACAGGATGGAGGTAAAGTGGAGAGGTGGAGATGTGAAAGAAGAGAGTGGACGGAAGGAGAGAAGGAGAGAAGGAGAGGTTGCATTGGCTCATCATGTTGCAACACGGACCTGTTAAGCTTTGGGATGGGCCCTTTGATTGCTGCTCAGGTGCAGGGAGTGGGTGTGTGTGTGTCTCTGTGTGTGTCTCTGTGTGTGTCTCTGTGTGTGTCTCTGTGTGTGTCTCTGTTTGTGTGTGTCTGTGTGTGTCTCTGTTTGTGTGTGTCTGTGTGTGTCTGTGTGTGTCTCTGTTTGTGTGTGTCTGTGTGTGTCTGTGTGTGTCTGTGTGTGTCAGTGTGTGTCAGTGTGTGTCAGTGTGTGTCTGTGTGTGTGTGTCTCTGTGTGTGTCTCTGTCAGTCTCTGTGTGTCTGTGTGTGTTTGTGTGTGTGCGCGTCTGTGTGTGTGCGTGTCAGCAGTCTTTGTACTGGAGATTAGGCGTCCCAGTATTTATAAAGAGAGTTGATTCCAATTATAAAAGGCAATCCCATGTCATTAAAAGCCAACTGTCGTCCTGCGTGACGACCTTTCACCCCAAAGCCACCCGTCAGTCTGAACCGCCCAGCTTTCAGGGGGGCCACGCCCACTCAAGGTGTGACTGTTAAGGGAGTGGGCGTGGCCTGCACCGTGACATCACCCACTGTATTTTTAGCAGCGCTATAAGAGGTGGACTGCAGGTGTGCTCCTGTCATTCACCGTCTGGTCCGGTCTGCCCTGTCCTCCTCCTCTCTCTCTCTCTCGCTCTCGCTCTCGCTCTCCCTCTCTCTCTATCTCACTCTCTCTATCTTTCTCTCTCTGTGTGCCTCTCTCTCCCTCTCTCTCTCTCTCTGTGTGTGCCTCTCTCTCTCTCTCTCTCTCTCTCTCTCTCTCTCTCTCTCTCACCGACAGTGCCCAGTGCTCTTCCCAGTGCCGATGCATTAGGGACCACTAGGGGGCGACCTCACACTGCGTTCGCTGGCCGCCTGGTGTGTGCTCTCTCTTGTTTTTCTCCTCCTCCTCCTCCTCCTCCCCCCCTCATTCCTCTCCTCCTCCCTGCCTTTGTGCTGCTGGCTCTGTCTCCGCAGCTCTGCCCTCGTTCACCGGCCCTTCACCCAGTGCCGGCTGCAGCCACGCCAAAGGGTCCGTGCCCACCCTCTCGTCCCTGTTTCCTGGACGTCTCAAACCGTCCAAACCAGAGCCTTTAGGTAGACTGGTGATGTCCTCTCTAAAGAACCCCCCACTTACCTTTACCCTGGGAGGGTGGCCGGTTTAAACGGGGGGGCTGTCCTGGAGGAGGAAATGGGGGGGGGGGGGGGGGGGGTTTCCTTCCTGGGGTCATAGGTCACAAGACGTGTATGGCGGTGCCGCCTCAGCGGTCCCAGTCCAGCCCGGCGGTGAATGTTTGATGAGTGGCTGAAATATTTACCGGGACACCACTTAGCCAAGGCTTAGCTGGAGACGCAGCCCGCAGTGACATGACTGCTGATGCTCAGCGGTGTGTGTGTGTGTGTGTGTGTGTGTGTGTGTGTGTGTGTGTGTGTGTGTACGTGTCTGTGTGTACGTGTGTGTGTGTAACCGATATGATACACTGCTGATGCATGGCTGTGCATACATGTAAATGTACTCATGCCATGCAGATTGGCATGTGTGTGTCTGCAGGTCATGCGTGCACATCGGTTCACGTGTGTCTCATTTTGGTAACCACGGTAGCAGCCTGCCCTTAGTCGTCCTTCAGCTTCAGGAGCAAAGCATCGTGGGGGCCGACTCGACTGAGACGCTGGAGGAGGGTGTCGCTGTTACTAGGCAACCGAGCGTTCCGTGGCGAACGGACGGCACGCTCGCTGCAGTCAGACGAATCTCTCTCTCACACACACACACACACACACACACACGCAGTGGAGCGCGCTCACGGCGAGCCACACCTAGACTGGAGCTCTGATTCGTGGTGTTTCTCTGCAGCGGGAGCACCATCAGCAGAATGTGTGGGGGGGGGGGGGGGGGCTACGGCCCCGGCCTCCTGCTGTAGTGTCTGGAGAGGGAGGAGGAGGCAGGGGGGAGACAGGGAGAGAGGGAAGAGGCGGCAAGGGGGGGGGAGGCAGGGGGGAGACAGGGAGAGAGGGAGGAGGAGGCGGGGGGGTGAGAGGGAGAGAGGGAGGAGGAGGCGGGGGGGTGAGAGGGAGAGAGGGAGGAGGAGGCGGGGGGGAGACAGGGAGAGAGGGAGGAGGAGGCAGGGAGGAGGCGGAGGGGTATGGCCACAGCCTCCTCTCCTGTATAACGGGGTGTCTGGAGAGGGAGACGGGGGAGGAGATGGAGGCTGGAACGTCTTAAAGGGACGGCATCTTGGCTTTATCAACGTGTCAGACCTGTTTGAATTGTGAATGAATTGATCACCGATTCAATGTAAATCAAATCGTGTTTTATTTGTTTGTTTTTTCACTCTGTGTTTCCGCTCCCTCCTTTCCTCTCTCTCTCTCTCTCTCTCTCTCTCTCTCTCTCTCTCTCTCTCTCCTCCAGGAGAGTTGCAGGAAGTGCCACGTCCAGTGGAAGCTGCACCTGGGGAAGACGTGCGACCAGGTTCTGGAGAGAGACGAGATCCGCATGAGGGTGCTCTTGTAAGCGGACCCTTCCTCCTGTCACACACACACACGCACACACACACACACACATCCTTTCTCAGAACCAAAGCTCGAGATATATGCCCCCTGTTCTAAGTGGGAGAATGGCATCGCCCGTAGGATTCCAAAGAATGGAACCAGACAACGATCCTTTGATGTAGGTTTACCTGGTGTGTGAGTGTGAGTGTGAGTGTGAGTGTGAGTGTGAGTGTGAGTGTGAGTGTGAGTGTGAGTGTGAGTGTGAGTGTGAGTGTGTGATCGAGCATCCCCGTCCCAACCCTGCGTCTGCCGCCCCGTGCCGCTCCTTCCCAGTCACAGAGGATGCTACTCTCAAACAGGAAGCAAAACGGAACGGCTGCTTCCTGTCTCCCAACAGGCAATACTTCCTGTTTTGCGCTCTCCACGGCACCTGTCACTTCCTGGTTATGTAACAAGTAAAAATAAACAGTTGAGTGAAGAATAAAGAGTGTGAGTCGAGATGCAACCAGGGTGAGAGGAATGGCCTGCACTCGAACTTTGACCTCCCACACAGCACAGGCCTGACCCAGGTCACAGGGGTCAGGCCGTACGAGTTCAGCTCAGACCTACGGTACCAGGCTAAAGTCTGGACACACTTTCCCATTCAAACTTTTTACTGGTACCGTAAGTTCTGATTTCACGGAATAATCGAGGTTTGGCTGAATATGAATGTATTGGACTTGTGGAGGACTGTGTCTACAGCTGGTGAAACAGTTTGTCCTGCGAACGACGAATAGACTTTGTAGAGACAAGGTCTCCCTGGTCAGGGCCCTCTGAAGACCCAGGAGACATCAGAGAGAAGCCAGCCAGGCTACAGACTGAGGCTCAGCCCCCCCACCTGGAGCCTCGGTCCAAACCTGACCCCTCTGAAGACCCACTGACTAGTGTTCTGTTATTGTCCGACTCGCTGGTATTCTCGTTACTGCCTGTCTGTCTGTCTTTTTGTGTAGTGTTCCTTTTACAGTTTGTCTGATTATCTGTCTGTCTGTCTGTCTGTGTGACTGGCTGTTATTTTAAAACACATTCAGTTACTTTTTATACTTTATATCCTCTGTTTGAGAGTGATTATATTTTTTTCTTATCGTCATCCCCTATCTCTCCTTGTCTCTCTCTCTCTCTCTCTCTCTCTCTCTCTCTCTTTCATGTGCTCCCTCCCTCCTTTCCCTCACTGCTTTCTCTCTCTCTCTCTCTCATGCTCTCTTTCTTGTGTGTCTCATGTCTCTCTCTATCTCTCTCTCTCCCTCCCTCCCCCCTCTCCCTCCCTGTGTTCTCTCTCTCGTGCTCTCTCTATCCTCTCTCTCTCTCTCTCTCTCGTGCTCTCTCTCTCTCCCTCCCTCCCTCCTTCTCTCTCTCTCTCGTGCGCTCACCCTCTCTCGCGCATGCTCTCTCCCTCCCCCGTTCTCTCTCTCTTTCTCGTGCTCTCTCTCTCGTGCTCTCTCCATCCCTCGTGCTCTCTCTCTCTCTTTCTCTCTCTCTCTCTCTCTCTCCCCCTGCGACAGCGAGGAGCGCATGACGGCTGCGCGGGTCAGGAAGTGTGTGAAGTGTGGGACGGGCCTGGTGAAGTCGGAGGGCTGCAACAGGATGTCGTGTCGCTGCGGCGGCTTCATGTGCTACCTGTGCCGCGAGCCCATCAGCGGCTACAACCATTTCTGCCAGCACGCTCGCTCGCCCGGCGCCCCCTGCAGGCACTGCCGGAAGTGCTCCCTCTGGACGGACCCCACGGTACGCCCTTCCCCCCCCCCCCCCCCCCCCCCACACACACACACACACACCCCCACAGAGAGAGTGAGTGTACCATCCTAAAACTCTCCCTTTGTTTACACTCGCATGCCCTCTGAACTCACCATCTGACTCCGTGGCTACGGCCCCAGTGTTCTGGCTGAAGTCCGGTTGGCAGCCCACGGCAACCATTAGTACCTCAGCAGCTAATGACCTGGACCTGCTCCAGAAGCTTTATGAAGGGAGGCCAGGCTAGCCAGGACATGGCCAAAAGCTAACGTAGCATACGCCACCAACCACTGCTCTAAGCTGACCAGGCACTGCTCTAAGCTAACGTAGTATTCGCTAAACTAAGCAAGTACATTAAGAAGATAACTTGGCATACACCACCCTAGCTAACACTGTTTAGAGATAACGTAGCATACGCTAAACTAGTCAAGTACATTAAGACAGTAACATAGCATACACTGCCCTAGCCAAGTACAACCAAAAGCTAGCATACACTATCAGAAGCTAACAAAAACCTAAACTTGCATTCAGCACCATATCCCATTATGGCTAACGTCACCATGCTAATCGTTTTACAGCCAAAAGCTACACTAGCAAACGGCACACTGACCAAGTTTAACAACAAACTAAACTATTATGCAACAAGTAAGGCCGTTATAACCAATGGTTAACATAGGAGTCACCATGCTAGCAAACATCTAAGCTAGCATTCAGCACACTAGTGGGACTTGGCCCACGGCTAACCTTGAGTAACCATGCCATAACCAAAACGAACCGAGCATTAGTCATGCTACTCAACAGCTAACCTAGCGAGACCCACCCTAGCCTAAGCCATGTTATACAATAACACGACTACAGACAAACACTTTCCCGCGGCCCTTGCCAACCACTTTCAACGCCCGAAGTCCATGTTTTGTTCTCGGCAGAAATAATTACTGTGTGTGAATGTGTGTGTGTCCACAGCAAGATGACGAGCGCATCATCCAGGAGATCCAGAAGGAAGGAGAGGCGGAGCTAAACAAGAAGAGTGCAGGTGCAGAACTGTAGTGTTGTACTATCTCCCTCATGGTTCCTGACTCAGACTACACTACGGCGTTTCATCTTTTCATAGTCCATGAACATCATTGACAGAACTTTACGGGGGGCTGAAATACCTTTTAGAGGACAAACTGCTCCCAGAATATTATTTGAAGATCTAGATACTGGTCCCATGATCTTATTTGAAGATCTAGAAACTGGTCCCAGTATATTCTTTGAAGATCTAGAAACTGGTCCCAGTATGTTATTTGAAGATCTAGAAACTGGTCCCATGGTATTATTTGAAGATCTAGAAACTGGTCCCAGTATATTATTTGAAGATCTAAAACCTGGTCCCAGTATATTATTTGAAGATCTAGAAACTGGTCCCAGTATATTATTTGAAGATCTAGAAACTGGTCCCAGTATGTTATCTTGACATCTATAAACTGGTCCCAATATGTGAGTAATGATCTATAAACTGTTTTACAGTGTGTCAATTGAAGATCTATAAACACTTTAGTATGTTAACTGAAGATCTATAAAAATGGTTGAACTGGGTGTAAAGCATGGAGGTCTGTTGTAAATGTTAAGTATGTTCCTGAGGGGAGGAGGGTGAAGGTTTAGACGGGATAATATTCTCCCTGGGACTCCAGATGGCTCTGTTAATGTGTGAGATACATCAGTCCTTCTTACTGACTAGTCTCTCTCTCTCTTTATTTCTCTTCTTTCACCTCCTTAACTCCCTCGCTCGCAGAAACGTCAGGGAAGAGAGTTGGCCCTCCCCCGGAGCCCATCGTCGTTGCCAAGCAACCGCGCGTCGGTCCGCCCCCGCATAACCCCGCCCTTCCTCCACACCCCCAGGCGATCCGAGCCCCGCTATTGGTCCCGCCTCGCGTCATTTTCCAACAGCCTCCACTGGGCCAGGGCCGGGTGTTCCCGCCCATGATGCCCCCGGCCCCCTACGTACCACCCCTGCAGCACCTGCCCCCCCTCAACTACAACAACCCCCAGGACATGGACATGGACGTAGTGGTGAACCTGCCCATGCACTACGGCCCGGCCCACGGGCCCCCCCACCGCTACTACAGACGCTTCTGAAGCTAACACACACACACACACACACGCAGAATTATGTAGACGCCTATAGTCGCAGCCACACTTCATCGTTATATACTGATGATGCCTCTAGGGAGAGATGTTCTGGTACCAACCCCTCAGACTGGTCCAATGTCTGACAGCGTAACACACACACACACATACACCCATTGCCTTCTCCCACTCAGCCTGTGACTGTGGTTTTATTGTGCGAAGCAACCCAGTTCTATCGTTCCTATTTCTACTTTTCCGTTTGTGTTTTGGGGGGCTGAACATTGATCCGAAAAATGTAATAAGCGAGCATAAAAAAATCCTTTTTTTTTCTCTCTACCGTTTTGGAAGATAAATTTATTTTTGGAGGAAAAAAAAAAGGGAAAAAGCACAAACTTTGTTCTGTGTCTGAGTACTGGTGTGAGAGCACACGTTTTTTCTGACGAAAAATAAAAAAACTTGGTTTTCATTTTGTTTGTTTGTGTTTTAAATGGCAGCATTGATGGGGAAATGGGAAGAAGGCATTCCTCATTTAGACCGTTGTGAAGTGCCTCTATCTCTCCCTTCTTTCTTTTGTCAACCTCTTCTCTTCCTCTCTCTCACAGAAAGGGCTGACTCATGATAACTGTGTCACTGTCCACCAATCTCATGACAAAGAACCTCTATCCGCCAATCAGAGGGCTTCGATTTCTGAGGTTCGTTATAGTCACAAAGAGGGGCGTTCTTTGTTCGACCCAAGTGTTTTGGGAGTGTGACAAATTACTTTTCTGTATACAAACACACACAGCCTGTTGTCCTAGTGTGCAGACTCACAAAAGCATAGTCAACCCCCATTTTAGCCTGAGGAACCTAATGGTTTTAGTCATGGGTGGTATGACTCAGATTTGTGTGTGTGTGTGTGTGTGTGTCAGCAAAAGAAAATCCTCAATTAGTGTTTTGTCAGTGAACTTGTAACAAATGAGCTCTGTCATGTGTGAGTGCTTAATTTAGCATGAACCAACCCCCTCCATTTTAAATGGAAATAATATGATTTAACATCGTTAATCTCTCATGATCTTTTGTCTATAGGCGACAGTTAATTTCCTGCGCCCTCTTTTTTTTAAAATAACTAAAAACATGGCCAGCCTTTTTATGTACCATATAACTGATGAAAGAAGAACGGTAGTTATGTTACATTACATGTAGCCAGGTCAGACCCCATTGTTTCCTGGCTGCAGTGTGCGTGCGTGCGTGCGTGTGTGTGTGTGTGTGTGTGTGTGTGTGTGTGTTTGCGTGTGTAGGGGGGCTCCAGCCATGTCAGCTGTGGTCGCAGGACCACCTGAGGTGCAAGCTGAGGTTCTTAAAACACCCCCCCCCCCCAAAAAAAAAAAAGAAGGAAGAAAGAAAGAAAAAAAAATGTGTGACCTTTAACCTCTGACTGCGGACCTCAGCTGGTTTTGTTCCAGAGATGGGAATTTGGCTCATGAAACTAAAAAAGGTAATTTCTTCTGAAACCTTGATTCAGGGAAACTCAAGGAATATTTACATATTCATTCAATCCGTTTTCAGTCAAATATGTACCGCTTTAATTGTTTTACTCTTT
>JAPMUY010002664.1:70000-229134 GCA_026901105.3 Galaxias olidus | reverse complement strand
AAAATATTTTCACATCAACAAAGCTTAGAAATGTACAACGCCCGGAAATCCCATTCGACCACACCCACACGATTGCTGCTGCCACCTCATTTGAGCTTTTATCAAACTTTTAACAAGGCTGTGACTAGGTCTACTGAGAACGTAAGGGCCATGCATCTAGATTAAACATTTTGTAACAGAACGTTATCATTATTTGATTCATGCACATTTACAACAGATGTGCTCATTTCTATCATGGTCAGGTTGTCCATGCAATTCAAAGGAAAGGCAAATCTAGCCTCTGATACCTTGTACATGTACATGTACACGCACACACACACCCTCCTCACCCTATTCACACCCAGAACAGCCCCACCAATAGAGTTTACTGGTATCTCCCAGTGCAAAGGTCACTTCTTACCCTTGATATTCGCAGTGTTTCCCTCTGTTGTTAGTTACCTATACTATTCTGGTGAGTTCACACCGGTCAGCACAGTAACACAAACACATGTCCCTCTATCAGAAGAAGCCATATATATTGTCTCTTTTTGGTCACTGGTTACAATGGCGTTTATGTAGCGTCATCAAAAGTTGTTAATCTAGGGAGATGTTAACCTATCAGTTAACCTACATGTGAAGTTTTCTCTTTCTGAATATTACATACTTACAAAATTATACTTGTTATTGTAAATGGAGGAGACTTTCATTACATGTGGGCAGCAGAATAGGATCTCCACTGTAAAGCATCCAGTGCAGTGTAAAGCAAGTAGCCTACGTGTACATTTCATGCTGTGCATACAGAACGTGATGTACAGTATGTACTACATAGGTGTTTCTGTGTGTGTATGATTCTCTACTTGACAATTTGTCTTTACTGAATTCTATGTTAACTTTACTGGCAAAAGATAACAGAGCTACCATTTTTTTTAATAGATCAAGTGTAAATAATAGATCAAAACATTGGCGTTTCAGTGACTCATAGGTATGAGGATCAAAACCATAAACTCGAGTCATGGCGTGCTTGAGGTCAAAGTGGAATTTAAGGCCTTTTTTTCTCAGTAAGAAACCAAATTATTTAAGCTCACCAGAAAACGTAAACACATCTTGAGTCTTATTCAAATTTTGGAACTGAAAGGCCTAACAATTCCAGATGAGTTCCATCCATTTAAGTTTAAATTAAGGATTTGTGGCACATGTATAGGACTTGAATTGAGAAGTGTTCGATAAATCAGTGCTGCTCAAGGCAACAAAAATATCAGAAAGAGAAGCCTGACAAGAAAAAGAAGAGAATGTGTTCTATTGGTGATTTCACTAATACAGATGACTTCTTTATATTGATATGATCAACATCCATGAATTTACTACATTTCTCAGTAAAAAAAAAACAATTCTGTTATATCATCAGCAAAATCATCATCATCGAGGCACACTGGTTATGACAGTGTACTTATTGAAAGTTATTTTTGCAACATGAGCATTGTAATGGAGGACAACGAACAATGAAAAATTTAAATGAACAACGAACTTGTGTTTCTTTGTCAAAGTCTTGCACTCGTTCACATTGTCCATGGCTAGAGAGTGCATATTATGAACACGTGCTAATGCATGTGTCTTAAAAAAAACATGAATATTTGTAATTAATATAAAGTCATATTTATCTGAATGTTCTATTAAATTCCCGTAGCAGTACCAGTACTCTCTGTAACCATAGCAGCTGTTTGCAAAGAAAAGATTGCAGCAAGTTCAGAACTGCTTGAATTTTTTTAATGTACTGGGTATGCAGCTGTGAGACCTTTTTTACTGTAAGAATGGCCATGAAATGACTCGATTAATAGACTTTTGCCTTGTCTTTCTTAAAAAATATTTACTTTTATTTATTTATTTATTTACAGAAAATAAGCTGAAATAGTTGGATGTATAACTCTGACTTTTTAGGCTGCCTGCATTGCCATTCTATCATTCTAAACAAGACGAAATATAAAATAAGTTTTAAAGGTAGAAAGCCAAACCAAGGTCAATTGCGTATTTGCACAATTTCTCTTATTCCAAACCTAAAAAAAAGACAAAATAGACTCACTTCAAGACAGAAAAGACTTTAAGTGGGAATATGGAGAGACAGTGCATGGTGTCAGCAGTAGTAGGGCCCACTGCTTTACAGCACTAATAAAAAACCCTACTCTTATCTCTTAGGGTGGGATCGCAATGACACAGCAGAGATTCGCTGCCCAAATAACGGGAACGCCATAGCATGGGAACAGAGATCCGAAACATAGAAACACGATTAGTAAAAGGGACGCTCTACCTTTTTAATGAAACATTTTTAAACTTTAGCAAGCTGTGGTACCAACAGAAAAAAATGTACACTAAGTACATTGTGCGCTAAGTGTTTTTTCTTTCAGATAACGGGAACGCCATAGCCTGGGAGCATAGATCGAAGTGTTTTTCTTTTAAATAACTGGTCAGTTAGCTTTGTGTTCATGTTAGGTGAATTGTCTATTGGTGAATGGTACGGGCCTGACTGAATATTCTACTCAATTCTAGTTCCACGGCATGAACGAGATCTGGCTGGAACATGAGCCGAGCTATCTCTTGCTATGTTCTTGTGAACAAAAAAAGCAGGACACGGATAACATATGTATGTTTATTAGTGCTTCCAACAAGCATACTATAGCTTTTATGAACAGGTATTCAACATATTTAATCAATGCACATAAACTAGTGAAGTACAATGTGTGAAATCAGCAAAAGATTTGAATGTCTGAAAATAATAAAACCTTTGATCACACATAAAAAAAATACTAAAACTGTCTAACGGAATTTATCTCCTGGGTTGCTATTTCATGATTACTGCTGTTATCGACTCGGCAATATCATCTGTATTTGTGATATAGCAAATCTCTTTTGGTTGAAGCTTGGCATGAACTCTCTGGCAGTGGTGAATGAAATACGCTGGGAGTCGGCCACTTAAAAAAGAGATTCGAGGTGAGGCATGCCTGTATGTGTGGTGGCAGGTGGTCGCTCACCATAATGTGTGTGTGTGTGTGTGTGTGTGTGTGTGTGTGTGTGTGTGTGTGTGTGTGTGTGTGTGTGTGTGTGTGTGTGTGTGTGTGTGTGTGTGTGAATGTGTTTGTTTGTTTACTAGGATCCACCATAGCTACTGCATAGCAGAAGCTTTTCTTCCTGGGGTCCACAAATCCTACTTACATAGATTGTGACAATGCAACACATATTACAAAAACAAATATAAATATTCAATACATGGACTCGTGTGTGTGTGTGTGTGTGTGTGTGTGTGTGTGTGTGTGTGTGTGTGTGTGTGTGTGTGTGTAATAGCTGTTGTATCAGCAGCCATCCTAAACCGGTGTCCCCCCTGGCAACAGCCTGTCATGAGGAAACAGGAAGAGCATGGAGCGCCTTGGCCTTCTGGAAAAAGGCTTCCCCACCCCTCCCTGTGACCTATGCAACTCTGTACAAATTGGAAGATTTACACACACATACTGTAATATGCAAAACACACACACACACACACACACACACACACAAACACACACGCACAGTAACAAGGAACACACCCTGGGCTATCACAAACAGGGTTATTGATTCACCCGTGTAGTTTTGCAATGTGCAGCAAGCACATCAGACGTATTACAACACTGAATATGATCGCATTTTCCAATATTAACCCTTATTCTGACACACACACTCGCCTCTAACCCTCCCTCCTCGCTGTATTTCTACTTTCTTACCTCTCCCTCCTCTCCTTCCTGTACACCCCCCCCCCCCCCCCACACACACACACACACACACACATTCCACCTGTCTGTTAGTATATATAGATCCTCCTTTCTCTCACCTCTGCCTCACTACCAGCTAACTATAGTTGTCAATGGAAAAGTTTAAGTTAACATGCATCCTATTGTGGATAGGAGGCTGCAATACAAATGGAATAACAGAGGAAAGGTATTTTGGATTTTTTTTCTCTTGGTTTGAAACTTGCCTGTTTTGTTGTTGGCATGATTGCTTCCAGTTTGGGTTTGTTCATTTGGAATTTTTATAAATTTGAATAACATTTATTTTTGGCCCAATGGTCATCAGCATTGTGTCAGTGCACTTTGAACGGGATTTAAATGCTAAAATTAAATTTTATTTATCTTATTAGTTATTAGGAGGGAACCGAGTGAGACTGTGTGTTAATCCAGCACTGCCCTGATGTTGCTATGTTAATTCAGAGTCTAAATAATCTGAGAACATATTTATTAAGTGTGGGTACTGATGTTTCATGATTTTGTACACTGAATACTGTGTTTTTATGTGGAATAGTTTGATTTAGTGTTTCTCTATGATCATCTTTATTAAGATTGCCAATTTAGATTTAAACAATTTAGATAGTTTAAAAATAAACATGACATGGTTGGAATAAGCGACAAGCTACAACTATTGCCAAGGAACTGTCAATAATATTAATGTGGTGTGAAATAAAGGCAGGTGAAACTGGCTGTGCTTACATGAAAAGGAAGGAAGTGAAAATCTCTCAACTCAACTCGTGTTTTTATTTGCTATGCTTCTGCTTCTGCCCGCTCTGGGGTTCAGAGTTATATCTCGTAAAAACAACCTTATACTCCACGTCTCTTTTTATTTGTAATTTTTATGTCTTTTTCTTCTTTCATTTTGTCTCATAATTGTTATCTTGTTTTACGCAGATATAAACGAACAGAGACAGATGCTGGTAAGTTTACTGCATAGTTACACCATTGGTGCACTTCATATGCTTTGTTCCATAAATTGTTTTTATAAACTACAATTCTTGTCCTACGCCCATAGACAGACACACAGACAGCAGCACACGAAGAGAAAGTGTATGTTCAAGATAGACAACGCTTGCTAGTGTACATTATGCAAAGTAACTTCTAGGAGGCCCTGCTGCATTTACAGTGATGCCTGTGTGCACGCACACACACACGCTCGTGGATTTCCCTTTACCTCTTTCCCTATCTTCCTTTATCTGTATCTGCATCTGTATCTCCGATTTCAAGCAATTACGTTGTTTCACAAGAGGAGTGAGGGTAAAAAAAAAAAAGTGCCAACGCAGCATAGATGGAAACAAAACAATAAAAAAATTATAATAAATGACAATGGCTTGTCTTTCTTACATGATAGACACAATAAAGAAACCATTAAAAAAACGATTCCGAAAACATTAGTGGCATCGCTCGTGTGAACAGGTGCTAACTTTATCGTTATGATTTAACTCGTTGGATAACGTGGTGATGAACCAGGACGTTGGTGCAGCTGAGGAAAGACTCATACTTGGCTTAAGCCGAGTCGTTTCCTGCAGTTTTTCATGTTTAAAGCTTGTCGTTACGTTTGTGCTTAGGCTTAGGTTACAGTGGGCAGAACCACGTACCAACCGTCACTTTGGCTGCGACTCGTCTACATCACATCTCATCTTATTTCCTCCCCTTACGCCCTGCCCTGCTTCATCTCTCTCCATGCCCGCTTCACTCCCCGTTTCCTCCATCCGCCTCCCGTAGTCGTCCTGACCGCCTGCGACTTTAACTCGGACAGCGAGCCCTTCTGCCAGTTCACCCAGGACAGGGAGGACAACAGCGACTGGACTCGTCACCGTGGGGAGACGCCGACCGAGGGCACCGGGCCCAGTGGAGACTACCCCGACGGCAGTGAGTAGCTATGGTAGTACGTCAGAAGAGAATAGTTTAGAAAATGTATTACAATATTTCACAAGAAATGATATGTATATAAAAACAAAGTTGAGTAGAACTTTTACACAATGTGTATTTTATTTGAAAGAAGAAGTAATAAATCAGCTAAAATAGTCATTTTAATGGAAAATTATGAGGAACGTTCCTTTCAAGCCTCAATAGTACAGCCTTTTCCCTAACATAACTACAACTCTTGAATGAAATATCCTATGCTGTAAACACACTGACATTCTAGTTGTACTGTAGAAATAAAAACGATATATTAATATCTCTCTCTCTCTCTTTCTCTTTCTCCCATCTCTTTCTTTCTCTCTTGTCGTGCTCATTTCCCCCACTTCTAGACGGGTATTACATTTACCACGAGGGGGACAATGTGTCCAACAAACAAAATGCCCGTCTCCTCAGCCCGGCGCTCAGCTCCGGCGTCACTCAGATCTGCGTCCAGTTCCGCTACTACATGTACGGCTCAGACGTCCAGAACTACCTGCGGGTTCTGGCCAAGAGGCCCAGTGTTGAGGACATGGTCTGGGAGAAGGTTGGGATCCAGAGTCGCTCTTGGCTCGCCGGCTCCGTCACTGTGGGCAAACCTGCAGGACAGGCCATTAACGTGAGTGGATGGATGGGTGGATGAGTGGATGGATGGACGGATGGATGTATGGATGGCTGGATGGATGTATGGATGGATTAGTGTTTAGGCTGGGTATAGTTCTTCTTTTTTGATAGTAAAAACAAAACACATTTTAAGTTGAGATTTTAAGTTTTATGCACTTAAATTCTTATCTACCTAAATTTGGCTCCTTGCTTGAGTTGTATCATTAGCATACCATTCATTTTATTGCAAAGAAACTGATTTAGCTCGACATATGACGCAGCCTAATCAGTTTCCATGACTATGTAGCCATAAACATGCGAGAGGGGGGATTAGATAGAGGAGGCTGTATCTTTCATGGAAAGTGCTTGTAAAGGCGCTTTACAATTTTCAGGGGTTTCAAAGTGTGTTGTATGGTGTCCTGGTTACCTGTGTGTGTGTGTGTGTGTGTGTGTGTGCGTGTGCGTGTGAGTGGTGAGACATGTCAGATTCAACGAACAGTTACTATTTCACAATTCTCCAGAATTTTTATTTTTACAGCATCTCTTATCTGTCGTCCCCTCCCAATCAAAGTTCCCAGCTGAGTGCCAGAAGTTGTAAAAGTCAAGAGCGTCCGACACCACACACAGTGAGAGTAGAGGCGAAAGAAGCCACCCCCTGATAAAATGTTTACACCCAGTTCCATGCTGAACCAGATGATTTATGTTCACACCACATAAAGGCAATCAATATGAATTAGAGACCAAATAAGTTCCGTTTAGTTCAATTCATTTCAATACTGTTCTGTGAAAATGCTTCGTCTGAGTTTCAGGGTCAGGTTCAAAGTTTTAAGACTTTCTGGTTGTTGGTGGACTTCACTTTAACCTGACAGTATACAGCTTGAAACTCCTTTAGTCTGTAAAGTACTTCAACCCCCCTCCCCGTTATATCTGTGACCCTCTCTAACTCTGAAAGACTCATTTTCGACATATCGACATAATTACGAACGGTTCCTTAATACACTGTTTGGGGCCAATGCAAATATGGGGCCCATATTCCTTAATGCAGTGGTTCCCAATCCAGTCCTCAAGTACCCCCAGCCATGGCAGGTATTTAATGTTCAAAGGTGCTAGCACACCTGGTCTAATTAGTCAACTACACCAAGGCCTTGACTAATTGCACCAGGTGTGCTGGCGCTGGGGAAGATCAAATTCCTGGTATGGCTGGGGGTACGTGAGGACGGGATTGGGAACCACTGCCTTAAAGGGACGACCCTTTAGAAATCGTGTCACAAAAACGTCTTCACAGACAAACTAATCAATGTGTTTTAAAGACAATTTATTATTGTTAAATTTTTTCTTTTTAGATTTTGTTTGAGGCCCAAAGAGGGTTCTCCTCTTCGTGTGACTCTGCTCTCGACAACATTGTCATCAGCGAAGGCACTTGTCCATGTAAGTCTGCTTTATTTAATATATAAAACAATTTAAAGAAACATGTTAAAGCTCAATTACAACCACACACACACACACACACACCAGCATAAACATGTGTATTCTATTAATTATACAGGGTTGGCTGAATAAGAAAGTCTCTTTTACATTATTGGCAGTTCACAAAATATTCCAGCAAATGGAAAACATTCTGTAGTCTTTTTACTGTATGGTTGTCAAGTAAGCGCTCACAAAGTGCATTTGTTTTCAAAGCCTGTGTGACTGGATGTGATTTCGACGAGCCTGGAAATTCTTGCGGCTGGGAGCTTACTCCACCTGATAATCCTGAAATATTTGGTTGGGAGGAGTGGAACGGACCAACTGGCACCGATGGCACTGGCCCAGACGACGACTTTTCCAAACCTGGATGTGAGTTTGGTCAAATATGTTTAAACAAGAATCATTTGCACACTTCCATGTCCTTCAAAGAAAAACCGAGTCAACTTCTAAATATACATTTTACACAGAGGAGCTGATCGTGGTTGCACAGTAGACCAAATTACATTAAAACAAGATTTCGTCTTCAAAACTAAATCTTTAACCGCAGATTTATTTATAAAAAATAGACTCAACAACACACCTGTCTTGTAAAACTGAACAGATAAATATTAGGGAGGAAAAACACTAAGAACCATTTGTATTACCCTCTTCTTCTTCTTCTTCTTCTTCTTCTTCTTCTTCTTCTTCTTCTTCTATGTTCTTTCTACTCCTTGCTATCCCGTAGTGGGCAGTTATTTGTTGATGGACTCATTCTCGGCTGTGCCTGGAGCCAAGGCCGAGATCAGGAGCCCCTCTACTCCATCGACCACCGGCTGTCTGGACCTGACTTTCCACTACTACCTTTACGGCACAGCCACCACCATGCAACTCTCTGTCCACACCCTCCCCGCAGGTACGATCCCGGGGCTCTGGAGGGGCTATGGAGGGACTATGGAGGGGCTATGGAGCCATGGAGGGTTTATGGTGATATGGAGGGGTTATGGGGGGTTAAGTAGGGGTTATGGAGGGACTATGGAAAGGTTATGGGGATATGGAGGGGTTATGGGGGGTTATGTAGGGGTTGTGGAGGGACTATGGAGGGGTTATGGGGATATGGAGGGGTTATGGATGGGTTATGCAGAGGTTATGGAGGGGCTATGTAGCAATTGAGGGGTTGTGAAGGGGTTATGGAGGGACTATGGAGGTGTTATGGAGGGACTATGGAGGGGGAATGTTGCATGATGTGAAAATAAATAGATAATAATAATAATATTAAAGGTTGTAGACTTTATCATTGAATCTGTGCAGTCAGACTTTATCACTACAGGTTGAGCAGTCACACCAATCCTATGTTATGTACTGATATACTGTTGTATATGTTATTTATTTATTTATGAATTTATTTTAATTTGTAAAAGAGATTTTATATTTGAAACCAAAAACTGCGTTTTTCCAATCACGGGCTGTAGGCTCTCTTTTTCCTATCTCCTTGTGGAACACTTTCTCTTCCTGTTTTCTTAATGTGTCTTTTTTTTGTGGGAGATGTATATCTTTTTTGTAATGTTCTCCTCACTTCCCTCCAGGTGGCAGCCTCAGTGCTGCTCTCTTCACGGTGAGAGGCAACCAGGGCCAGGAATGGAAGCCCGCAGAGGTGCGCTACATCGGCAATGCCAACATCCAGGTACATATATATATATATATATAAAGAGCTTTGTCAAGTCTGTGTTGGTATTATTTGAGGACAGAACTGAAAATTTGTATTGCCTTGATACAAAAAACAAGGAGTTGTTACAAAGTGATCTCACTATCTTTTTCTGTTTCAGTTTGTTATTGTTGGTGTTTATGGAGAGACGGATAAGACTGACCTTGCTGTTGACAGTGTGTGTATAACAACCTGTAAAGGTATGTTACCAGTGTGGTAGGACCATAAAAAAAGTTGATATCCTAAAGGAATAGTTCACTATTTTGAATGTTTAACATTTTATCCATGTTTACCAGAGTTGTCCCAACTCGTGAATGAATTTAATTTGCATCTTATTCGTTATTAGCTCCAACAACTCCTATCCCTCCTGTAACTACACCATCAACCCCTAAACCATCAACACCAGGACCAACAACTCCTTCAACCCCTAAACCATCAACACCAGGACCAACTACACTATCAACCCCTAAACCGTCAACACCAGAACCAACTACCCCATCAACCCCTAAACCATCAACACCAGGACCAACTACACCATCAACCCCTAAACCATCAACACCAGGACCAACTACACCCAAACCACCACCAGGTAAACAAACTAATTTAAAAGTGTGTTAACACGATCAAGTGTCGACCCTTTCATAAATCCTTCCTTCACCACAGTTTTCCGCCTGACTCTAAGCTCATATACTTTCAATCTTTTTCTAACTTGTTTTCCACTGCAGTGTGCCCCCCTGACTCAGAGTACATTGAGTGTGGTCCAGCCTGCATCCCCAGCTGTAAGGAACCCTCCACCAACTGCACTGGCTCCTGTATCAGCGGCTGTTTCTGTAAGCCGGGCTTCGTGTTCAAGGGCGAACGCTGTGTACCGCTGGAGAAGTGTGGTTGCCTGGACGACAGCAACAACTACTATGAGGTCAGAGGGCATACTACATTTATTTGCTAGTTGGTTTGAAAGTTTAAATGACTATAATATGTATGTATATTTAAGTTTCATATTAGATTAAATGTAATATTGTTTAATAATTTACATCTTTCCGTTCTCTCAGCCCGGGGAAATCATCTATGGAGACGGCTGCTCCAAGCTGTGTCGTTGCCTTGGGAACTACACCGTTGAGTGTGTCGACAACTCCTGTTCTCCTACGGAAGAGTGCCGGGATGTCGGAGGGGTACCAGGCTGCTACCCTAAAGGTAAATTGATGCTTAGAATCAGCGTTGTTTTGATAACAATTACATCTTCGGAAGGGTCTTTTAATTTGGAATATCATATGCTAAATTTACCAAATTCTTCTTCGACAGATTCCTCTGTCTGTGTTTCACATGGTGACCCTCACTACACCACCTTTGACAAACGCAACTACAACTTCATGGGCAACTGCAGCTATATCATGTCAAAGCCCTGCAACACGACCTCGCTACCCTACTTTGAGGTTCACACTGACAACGAGAACCGCTTCAACAATCCACGTATCTCTTATGTAAAGGCTGTGCATGTGTACGTGCGCGGGATGAAGATCTCCCTCCTGAAGGGAGGCACCGTACAGGTAAGAAAAAGTATTATGTGTTTTATGAGGAGACATTAATTAGGATTGGGGCTTTATGTTAAAGATGGTTTTCTACTGAGCGGTCTTTTACAAACCTGAAAGAACCACTGTAGTGTAAAAATAGATCTTTAGCTGGATTATTTCAAGTCAGCGGATAACTAAATAATAACTAAAAATAAGCCAAGTTTGACACAATTTATTTTGTCAGTGTGTTGGTCACTAGAGTGATCTCTTTAATGCATCATAGAAATTATCAGTATAATAAAAAAAGATTCACCAGTTGCACAATTAAAATATGTTTCCCCCACTTGTAGCTGAATGGTACCAACGTCAACATCCCATTGAATCCGGCTCCAGGAGTTTCTGTCTTCAAGTCAGGAAATCACTACACCGTGTCCATGGACTTTGGGGTGACCGTCCGCTACGATGGCAACCACTTTATGGACATCAAAGTCATCAAGGAGTAAGTTAGATAACACAGACTCTGCTATCTCCGCCTTCAGCTCATAGTCAAGGAATAAATTCACTAGTGACGTGAAATAGTTTATCAATATAGGTGAAAAGGAAGTTGATCTCAAATATGTATGAGTATTTTCTATAGGTTCCATTTTGCACATTTGAGAAATCTGTGAAAACTTGTATTAACTTTCACAGTACCTGGAGTAGAACCATTGCAGTAGAACCATTGTAGTAGAACCGTTGTACCTGGAGTACAACCATAGTACCTGGAGTAGAACCTATAAAACTTTAAATCTTCAAACTTGTCGGCATCTAAAATGGTGTCACGCTCTGTCTTTGTAGTTATAAGGATCTTCTGTGCGGCCTGTGTGGTGACTACGACGGAAACGCCAACGATGACTTCCGCAGACCAAACGGCTCTCTGACCACAAACCCCAATGACTTTGGACACAGCTGGGTCACTGATCCTGAGTGAGTATCAACACACTAAAACACACCTTTATTCTCTCACTCTGTACATCTTTGTGTATTCCTATGCCACTTGCTCTTTTTTTCTCAGTCTCATTTGAGTATGTGTATTTGTTTTTTGTCAGAGGGCTAACTCTAACATTCTGATACACTCACCCCCTCTTCTTTCTCCTGCTCTCTCAAGTTGTAACAAGGTGCCCGATACCAACGTTCCTGATTGTACTGATGAGGAGAAGGACCGCTATGAGAGCTCTGGCTACTGTGGCATGCTGCTGGACAAGAAAGGACCCTTCGCTGTCTGTCACCCCAAAGTCAACCCCAACGTGAGTGGACCTAAGAGATAATCAGACAAAAAGAGTCGTTTTCATATATTGGTTGAACTTAATTGAAACTCCCTTCATAATGTTTTATTCTCTTATAACTCCAATAATCTTTTTTTATGTAAAATGACCTAACCGGAGTGTATTTGTGTTCCAGGACTACTTCAAGGACTGTGTGTATGACCTGTGTGAGCTGGACGGTACCAGACCCATCCTGTGTGAGGCCATCGAGGCCTACGTCAACGAGTGTCAGGACCGAGGAGTCACCATCGGAACCTGGAGGAACCAGACCTTCTGTCGTAAGTAGACACTGATGCAGGTATAAAAAGCTACGGAAATGTATACATGTACAAATGGATGAATGAATCAATTAATAAATGTATAGATTAAGAAATCAATGAATTAATCGGTTGATGTAATGTTGAACTTTTGTGAATGGAAGTGCATACATTAGATGATTTACCTCTCCCTCTCTTTTGTTGACAGCTCTGACCTGCCCCCCCAACAGCCACTATGAGCCCTGTGTGTCCCCCTGTCCACCCAGCTGTGCCAACCCCCCGACCAACGGCTGCAGCGGTCCCTGTGCTGAGGGCTGTGCCTGTGACCCCGGCTACATCCTGAGCGCCGGGAAATGTGTGAAGCAAGAGGCCTGTGGCTGCAAACATACTAACGGACAGTACTATGAGGTGAGCAGACGGTGTGTGTGTGTGTGTGTGTGTGTGTGTGTGTGTGTGTGTGTGTGTGTGTGTGTGTGTGTGTGTGTTTTTGGAGTAGTGGGTAATTATGTGTGTTTACATATGTGCACAGTCCAGGGGCTTGTCTACAGGTGGGCTGGGCTGCTGGGGTCACTGTTGCAGCTATTATTTTTGAGTGTTTGTGTAATTTTGTCATTGCTCATCAAAAAATGCACTGCTTTCCTATCGGCCATTTTGAAAGTGTGGGTGTGCTTAATCAGTTAATGTGTTTGATTATTTTTTACTATTTTCCTTGGTTCTTATAAGTTATATTAGTAGTCTTGTATAGTTTCACAGTTGAATTTGCTAGTTTTGCAAGCCATGTGTCTTTTCAGACTTAAGTTACCAGCTCACTTGGTCATTGGTTTGGTGATTAGCCAGCTAGCCAGCAAGCTCCAGGCTAGCTATTGCAGATTTTTTGCTAGTCACTGGAGCTAGCTTGTTGTGTATACAATATTTTTATAGAAGGCTAACACGATTAGTTTAATTTAGCTAGCTAGGTCAATTTTTCAGCATGGATCGGTGGCTCATTCAAAAACTAGCACCCTCACCCCAGTGCATGTATCCTCAACTGTAGAGCTCAGCACTTTTACCAACACCAAGCAAAGTGTAAAACAAACTTCAAACTGTCTTGCTTTCGGGGGCAGCAAACATCCGTCCTTTACAAAATCCAGATGCACCATGCTCCAGCTCTGCCCTGTCCCACCCAAGGAAAAAATCCTAGTAACACCTCACTTTTAAAGACTCTGATTGTCCATATCTCCAACTCTTTTTTTCTCTCCCTCAGAATGGCGAGGAGTACTATACAGAAAACTGCCAGTTCAAGTGCAAGTGTGAGCCTCCATTTGTGACCTGCCGTCCCACAGACTGTCCCCCTCAGACTGAGTGTAGGAACCAAGGAGGAGATCTGGGCTGCTACCCTCTAAGTAAGTCTTTATTAGTTATATCTGGACTATGATGATCTACTGTTTTTAGAGCCATAATTGATAATTATGTAAAAGATTATAATAAGAATACTTTATTTGAAGTCATGTTTTTAAAGCAATCCCATTTCCATCTTGTTACACAACAATTATGTCTTCCGATCTAGTCATATACCCTTACCCTATTTTACATGTGAAACATCTTCCCTGCTTCCTCTCAACTCTTATCTTCTAACTTTCAGCTACTCCAGCACCTACCACTCCTAAACCCACCACGCCAAGACCTACCCCTCCTTCAACACCAAGACCATCTACTCCGAGCCCTACGACACCAAAACCAACTACTGCTAAACCCCCAGGTGAGATTACTCACTAGTCCGGAAACTGAAAGTTAAAAAACATTTCATAGATTTTACCAACCCCAACCTAGATTCCACCAATCTTTAAGTATAAACCCTATACTCCTCCCATTCTTTTCCACTGCAGTGTGCCCCCCTGACTCAGAGTACATTGAGTGTGGTCCAGCCTGCATCCCCAGCTGTAAGGAACCCTCCACCAACTGCACTGGCTCCTGTATCAGCGGCTGTTTCTGTAAGCCGGGATTCGTTTTCAAGGGCAAACGCTGTGTACCGCTGGAGAAGTGTGGTTGCCTGGACAACAACAACAACTACTTTGAGGTCAGAGGTCATACTACATTTCTTTGTTTGTTGGTTATTACAGGGACCCTATTATGCTTTTTGGGTTTTTTACCTTTCCTCTAGAATGTAATATAGCTTATTGTGCATGTAAAAGGTCTAAAAAGTTACAAAGCCTATAGTCCAAGCCAAAGGGAGCTACTCTCTCTTACAGAACACACTGCTCCTGAACTGCCTGAAATGCCTCGTTTGTAGTCCGGCGTTGTCTTCCGTAACTGATCTACGTCACTAAGTCACACACTTGAATAATTTTTGGCACGCCCTCAACCAAAGCCAGTCAGCGCGGAGGCCGTGTGGTTTCGCCATGTCGAAAACACGCTGTTTTCTTCAGCGTGAATGCAAATATCCTTTGTTTGGCCAGCTGACCAATCAGAGCAGACTGGGCTCGTTGGGAGCGGAGACAGGAGCTAAAACGGAGTATTTCAGACAGGGTGAATAGAGGTGCTGCAGACCCAGGCACTTTGGAAAAAAAGTTATTGTTTATTGAACAATAAAACGCGTAAACCTATTCTAGTAGAACTCCTAAATAAAGGTATGAACCTGAAAATAAGCATAATAGGGCCCCTTTAATATATAAAATGTATGTATATTTAAGTTTCATATTAGATTAAATGTAATATTGTTTAATAATTTACATCTTTCCGTTCTCTCAGCCCGGGGAAATCATCTATGGAGACGGCTGCTCCAAGCTGTGTCGTTGCCTTGGGAACTACACCGTTGAGTGTGTCGACAACTCCTGTTCTCCTACGGAAGAGTGCCGTGATGTCGGAGGGGTACCAGGCTGCTACCCTAAAGGTAAATTGATGCTTAGAATCAGCGTTGTTTTGATAACAATTACATCTTCGGAAGGGTCTTTTAATTTGGAATATCATATGCTAAATTTACCAAATTCTTCTTCGACAGATTCCTCTGTCTGTGTTTCACATGGTGACCCTCACTACACCACCTTTGACAAACGCAACTACAACTTCATGGGCAACTGCAGCTATATCATGTCAAAGCCCTGCAACACGACCTCGCTACCCTACTTTGAGGTTCACACTGACAACGAGAACCGCTTCAACAATCCACGTATCTCTTATGTAAAGGCTGTGCATGTGTACGTGCGCGGGATGAAGATCTCCCTCCTGAAGGGAGGCACCGTACAGGTAAGAAAAAGTATTATGTGTTTTATGAGGAGAAATTAATTTGGATTGGGGCTTTATGTTAAAGATGGTTTCCTACTGAGCGGTCTTTTACAAACCTGAAAGAACCACTGTAGTGTAAAAATAGATCTTTAGCTGGATTATTTCAAGTCAGCGGATAACTAAATAATAACTAAAAATAAGCCAAGTTTGACACAATTTATTTTGTCAGTGTGTTGGTCACTAGAGTGATCTCTTTAATGCATCATAGAAATTATCAGTATAATAAAAAAAGATTCACCAGTTGCACAATTAAAATATGTTTCCCCCACTTGTAGCTGAATGGTACCAACGTCAACATCCCATTGAATCCGGCTCCAGGAGTTTCTGTCTTCAAGTCAGGAAATCACTACACCGTGTCCATGGACTTTGGGGTGACCGTCCGCTACGATGGCAACCACTTTATGGACATCAAAGTCATCAAGGAGTAAGTTAAATAACACAGACTCTGCTATCTCCGCCTTCAGCTCATAGTCAAGGAATAAATTCACTAGTGACGTGAAATAGTTTATCAATATAGGTGAAAAGGAAGTTGATCTCAAATATGTATGAGTATTTTCTATAGGTTCCATTTTGCACATTTGAGAAATCTGTGAAAACTTGTATTAACTTTCACAGTACCTGGAGTAGAACCATTGCAGTAGAACCATTGTAGTAGAACCGTTGTACCTGGAGTACAACCATAGTACCTGGAGTAGAACCTATAAAACTTTAAATCTTCAAACTTGTCGGCATCTAAAATGGTGTCGTCCTCTGTCTTTGTAGTTATAAGGATCTTCTGTGCGGCCTGTGTGGTGATTACGACGGAAACGCCAACGATGACTTCCGCAGACCAAACGGCTCTCTGACCACAAACCCCAATGACTTTGGACACAGCTGGGTCACTGATCCTGAGTGAGTATCAACACACTAAAACACACCTTTATTCTCTCACTCTGTACATCTTTGTGTATTCCTATGCCACTTGCTCTTTTTTTCTCAGTCTCATTTGAGTATGTGTATTTGTTTTTTGTCAGAGGGCTAACTCTAACATTCTGATACACTCACCCCCTCTTCTTTCTCCTGCTCTCTCAAGTTGTAACAAGGTGCCCGATACCAACGTTCCTGATTGTACTGATGAGGAGAAGGACCGCTATGAGAGCTCTGGCTACTGTGGCATGCTGCTGGACAAGAAAGGACCCTTCGCTGTCTGTCACCCCAAAGTCAACCCCAACGTGAGTGGACCTAAGAGATAATCAGACAAAAAGAGTCGTTTTCATATATTGGTTGAACTTAATTGAAACTCCCTTCATAATGTTTTATTCTCTTATAACTCCAATAATCTTTTTTTATGTAAAATGACCTAACCGGAGTATCTATTTGTGTTCCAGGACTACTTCAAGGACTGTGTGTATGACCTGTGTGAGCTGGACGGTACCAGACCCATCCTGTGTGAGGCCATCGAGGCCTACGTCAACGAGTGTCAGGACCGAGGAGTCACCATCGGAACCTGGAGGAACCAGACCTTCTGTCGTAAGTAGACACTGATGCAGGTATAAAAAGCTACGGAAATATATACATGTACAAATGGATGAATAAATCAATTAATAAATGTATAGATTAAGAAATCAATGAATTAATCGGTTGATGTAATGTTGACCTTTTGTGAATGGAAGTGCATAATTTAGATGATTTACCTCTCCCTCTCTTTTGTTGACAGCTCTGACCTGCCCCCCCAACAGCCACTATGAGCCCTGTGTGTCCCCCTGTCCACCCAGCTGTGCCAACCCCCCCACCAACGGCTGCAGCGGCCCCTGCGCTGAGGGCTGCGTGTGTGACCCCGGCTACATCCTGAGCGCCGGCAAGTGTGTGAAGAAAGTGTGTGAAGCAAGAGGCCATCTGGCTGCAAACATACTAACGGACAGTACTATGATGTGTGTAACCCTATATTCTTTATATTTCTTTCTCCTTTGTCTCCCCCTTCAGGATGGCGAGGAGTATTACACAGACAACTGCCAGCTCAAGTGCAAGTGCGAGTCTCCGTTCGTCACCTGTAAGCCGAGCGAGTGCCCTCCCCAGACCGAGTGCAGAAACCAGGGAGGGGAGCTAGGCTGTTACCCCAGCAGTGAGTACCTCCATCCCGGTCCTCTTGGTGCAGTGGGGTCCTCAGCTTTTTTTTTTTTGCTATTCATATCAACCATTGGGGCCCTGTGATAGACTGGCGACCTGTCCGGGGTGTACCCCGCCTCTCGCCCTGTGTCCGCTGGGATAGGCTCCAGCCCCCCCCCGTGACCCTGTACAGGATAAGCGGTAAAGTTAATGGATGGATGGATCAACCATTGGGCTAAACCTTTTCCTTTTAGAAAAACTGACAATTTCTGAATTTATTTTTTATTAAAAAACGTTTACTATATTTACAAATAATAACCAAAAAGCTGAAGAATGTACTGTCTTAGTACTTTTTTTTTATGTGAAAACGGTTTGACCTGCCTACTAATTTTACCCGAGTAACCATTCCGACATTGTTTGGTTCACCTTAGTTTGGTGCTGCATTGGAAAACATGACTTCAGACAACAGCATCCTTTTCACACAAACAAACCGTTTTGTTGGATTCATTCTGATTTATCCTATAAAACTGAATAAATCTATCTAATAGATATCATTATCTAACATCATCTTCTCTCTTTGGCAAGTTGCTTTGAATAAAAGCGTCTGCTAAATGATTGTAACGTTATGCAAACGCACGGGGGGCTAAAGTGTGAAAGGACAGTGACTAACTGTGCTGTGCCGTGCCGTGACAAACTGTGCTGTGCCGTGCCGTGACAAACTGTGCCGTGCCGTGCCGTGACAAACTGTGCCGTGCCGTGCCGTGACTAACTGTGCCGTGCCGTGCCGTGACAAACTGTGCCGTGCCGTGCCGTGACTAACTGTGCCGTGCCGTGCCGTGACTAACTGTGCCGTGCCGTGCTGTGACTAACTGTGCCGTGCCGTGCCGTGACTAACTGTGCCGTGCCGTGACAAACTGTGCTGTGCCGTGCCGTGACAAACTGTGCCGTGCCGTGCCGTGACAAACTGTGCCGTGCCGTGCCGTGACTAACTGTGCCGTGCCGTGCCGTGACAAACTGTGCCGTGCCGTGCCGTGACTAACTGTGCCGTGCCGTGCCGTGACTAACTGTGCCGTGCCGTGCCGTGACTAACTGTGCCGTGCCGTGCCGTGACTAACTGTGCTGTGCTGTGCCGTGACTAACTGTGCCGTGCCGTGGGCGCTGTGCGGCGGCTGGGAGACCTACAGGCCGGCCTGCAAGAACGTTGTCTCTTTTTGCCCACACACACACACACACGTGGTGTCAGGACACACACACACACACACACACACACACACACACACACACACGTTCTTCAGCTTCATGGGCACCTGCACCTACACTCTGGCCCGCACCTGCAAGAACAGCACAGGTACGTGGTCAACACACACACACACACACACACGTACGCACACACACACACACACACACACACACACACACACACACACACACGTTCGCCCACAGGTATACACGTATGTAGACACACACATAGGTGTACACACACACACATAGTTATATACACACACATAGGTGTACACACACATAGGTATATGTAGGTATACACACACACATAGTTATATACACATACACAGATATATACACACACATAGGTATATACATGCACAAAATCAATCAACTCATAATATGTGGATGAAACAATTGTACGTACATGATTGTTGCATTTGAGCTGTCAAGGTAAAAAAAAAACGCATGGAACCTTTTTTTTTGTAATTGAATTAGTTCAGAAGGAAATAACTCAGTTTTTTTCCATTCTTCTAAAAGAGCACTGTGCGGTTTTGCTAATGTTCCAAGTGTTATGTTCCAAAGTCAGTAGCTAAATAAATACAACCAAAGGCAGTACTGTTCCCGTAAGGTTCCTGTGTGTTCTAACGTTCCCAGGTCCGTGGTTCTCGGTGGAGGGTAAGAACGAGGAGCGTGGCGGTCCTGGACTCTCCTACCTTCGGAAACTCTACGTCACCGTCGATGGAGTCACCGTCACCATGATGAAGAGCAGGCGGGCCCTGGTCAGTATTCATTCACGAATCATGAACAATCAGGTATTATCGCAATGTTAGTGTTAATTCAAGTATTATTATCTAAATGTACAATATTTCAAATGCGTTTATTATTATTATTTGTATTATTATTATTTTTATTATAAAAATTTCTTATAATTTATGATTAAATCTAATTTGTTTATTGAAGTCTCCGAAAAACATGTAGAAGGCATCGTAATAATGTTTAGATATTACGCAGAAATGCATTCATTAACCATCCCTGCATATAACCTTTTTATTTCGACATACATATTTACCAAGGTTAGTCCCATTGAGATCCAAATCTCTTTTACAAAAAAATCTGTTCAGGAAAAGCAGCTCATCTGTTTTCGTCACTTAAACACAAGACAAGTTATTGTTTAATTACATACAATCTAGTTCAAAGTACATAAAAAAATGACACCGATAATTGCATGGTAGTATTTGACAGGTGAATTGTTGCGGATGTCATCGTATAGTTCCATGCCACTAACAGATGTGGAGACATGTCTCTCCTCTTAAGTCTGCAGCTTAGTCCAAATTAATCCCCACAACGCCACCAGCCTTAACGCTGTTAGTTCCAGGTTTTTTTTTTTTATCTAAGGAATCTCCCATTTTATTGTATTTTTTCTGCCTTGCGTATCTTTGTCTCAGGTCGTATTTGTTGCCTCAGTGTCTCTATGCTAAAAGTCATCACTGCCCGTTTTTAGTATTTCCCTTTTTTCTTTATCACTCCAGAATTGACCGGTTTTGGTGATAACCCGTCTTCTGTTTTCGACCACACCCACAACAGAGAGGGCTCAAGGATCAAAATCCTCCTTTGTTGACTGACTAACACACCCTGTGTATTTCTGTATCTCTCTCTCATAGGTGAACGGGCGCCGCGTGTCTTTGCCCAACTCGCCCTCCGCCCTCATGAGCCTCTCCCTGGCGGGCCAGTACGTCACGTTGCAGACGACGTTCGGCCTCCGCGTGCGCTGGGACGGGAACCACTACGCCCAGATCACCGTTCCCAGGTGAGGGGGGTTTTGGGACTCGCACTTGAGACTTTGCCCATGCTGCCACTCCACTCTCCACTCCCTCGATTCCGCTGTGGAATTTGAGCGGAACAGAGAACCTGTTGGTTTGCGGGGAAGTAATACGGTGTCATTTTTGTGTTGTCGTTTTGTGTTATGTTATTAAAGCTGGCCAAACCGTTTTGTACGTTTTGTGATGTGTTGGCCATGTTTCGATGGTAAAGAATCAGATTCAAAATGAGCTTTTTCTTTTTATAGTACAACATACAGTATGTACTAAACATTTGGCTTAGTAATCGTAGTGTCAAAAAAAGGGCCCTCTCTTGTCTCAATAAAAAATATATGTATATTTTATATAATGTATATACCCGTGTATATACAGCCCTCTCTGTGATCTAGGAGTAGGTCAGACCGATAGTTGTCCCGATTTCTAAGAAGATTTATAATTTTCTTAGAAACACTCCCCTTAAAAAGATGTGTGCGTGTGTCTATCGAAACACCCCAGAGGTCAAAGGTCAACGGATGCCCAAGACGTTCTTCTTTTAGTTTATTTTGAGTTTGCTCCATGTCTTATCGATAACTAGGATGTAACATCTACGTCACGTTCATCTGTAATCTCTCTGCCAAAACCCCACCACCTTCAACTCCTGATCTTTAAATCTCCATCTCATAACTTGGCAAGTCTCTCTCTCTTCTCTTCCCTCCTTCACCTTTCTCTCCTATTCTTTCTTTCTTTTTTTTCCTCAGTCTTTCGTGTTTTTAATTCATCTCGTTCCCGTCGTTTAGCTCCTACTCCGGGCAGATGTGTGGCCTGTGTGGAGACTACGACGGTAACCCCGGCGACGACTTCACCAAGCCCGACGGCTCCCTGGCCGGCAGCTCGGACGACTTCGGCAACAGCTGGCAGACGGATGATGACGAAGACGCCACGTGAGTGAACGTACACATATGACCCCCCACCCCCACCCCATCCCTCGGGAATTCATCTGGGCAAATGTTTAGATTACTCTGGATCGGGATTATAGCAAAAGCTAAACATTCGGATGTTGTCTATGTTCTGGTATTGTTTTTTTTTTTTAAAGCCAGAGTTCAAGGAAAGCCGTTTCCTTTTGTATAGGCAGAGCATTTCAAACCGGTGTCTTACGATACAACATAATAAATTTGTTTTGAAGTCAACTGCATCATTCGCATTTGTAACTACATTAAAGCAAATTTAACATAATAATACATAATATGATAATACAGTATATCGTATCAAGCATTCACACACTTTGTGTGTTTGGGCAGTTGCAAACCGGACACCACCCCTGACCCTACCTGCGACCCCCTGCTCGAGGCCGAGGTGGTGAAGCCTGAGAAGTGTGGCAAGATCAAGGACCCTGCCGGCCCCTTCAGGTCGGTAAAGACTACCACACACACACACACACACACACACACACGCATGCATGCACACCGAACACCAAGTGTTATTTAGAAACGTTGACGCGAATGGACAGTGAAAACAGATTACGATAACCTTATAATCCATCTCAATACAAAGAACTCATCACTGGGATCGTCGTCGCACACGCAGATTACTTTGTCACCCGGCACGTCACAGAGATTACCTATGCATTGATCGGTCTGGGGGAACAAGCTGTCTCAGCGCAACTTTAACGCTATGTGACGCACTTTGTAGGAGAATCAACTTCAAGTAGGGCACAACATCTTCCCCGACACATATAGACACTCACGTGCGCGCACGCACGCACGCACGCACGCACGCACACACACACACACACACAAACACACACACACAGACACCCCTCCCCATGTACACATGTCTCATCACTCAAACACACAATTGCCGCCCTTGTTCCACAGAAGGATAACATTTGTTGAATACCCCGGCACATAATTCCCCATAATTTATCTAGGCACGCACACACACACACACACACACACACACACAGACAGACAGACACCGAGACACACAGAGACACACACACACACACTCACACACACAGACACACAGAGAGACGCACCCTCACACACATTCCCTCACTCACGCCATCTTAACACAGGGTTGGAGTTCATCCCCTGTCTAAACCAAACAGACGAGGGGGGGGAGCGCTGCGTCACTTCACTTTATAAAAGCCGTGTTTGCTTCACTGGCTCTCCGACTCTCCCCTCGCCTGGCGTCGGCCTCCCTTCCTCCCCGTCTCTCGACCTCCCTCCTCCGTTCCTCTCTCTCTCTCACACACACGCTCTGTCCCGTACCAGCGCGCCAATAGGTTTCATCACCCCGCGGTGTGTCTGTGTACCTCCGTGCTGTCTCGTCCAACAAGCGGCCCCGAGGTGGTTTGTTTTGTGTTTTTTGTTGAGTGTTACTTTTAGGAAAAGAAAGTGGGGGGGGGGGGGGGGTTCAAGTTTTTCCTCTTCTCCTTTTCCCTTCTCCTCTTCTTTGTCGCGCTTCCCTTTTTCGTTCGACGCAAACCAGACGCAGACCCGCCTTATCAGTGTCCGAGTGGTTCTGGGTTTAAATACTATATCGCTCCCCTCTCTCATTTCCTCAAAGAGATGCAGAATGAGGTGGGATACACACCAATCCCACCTCCTCTCACGCTCTCTCTCTTCCTCTCCCTCTCTCTCTGTCTCTCTCACACTCTCATCATCGCCACTGTTATCCTACATGACCGCATCTTGTAACCCCCCCTCTCCCCCTCTCCCTCCTCCTCCACAGGGACTGTATAAAGGTGGTGGACCCCGCTCCCTTCTTCCAGGGCTGCGTCTACGACATGTGCCGCTTCGAGGGCCAGCTCCAGGCGCTGTGCGACCAGCTGCAGGCCTACACCGACGCCTGCCAGAGCGCAGGGGCCAAGGTCCACCAGTGGAGGGAGCCAGACTTCTGTCGTAAGTGGACCTTCGCTCGGGGGAGAGTGTGTGTGTGTGTGTGTGTGTGTGTGTGTGTGTGTGTGTGTGTGTGTGTGTGTGTGTGTGTGTGTGTGTGTTTGTCTGTGTGTGTGTGTGCGTGTGTGTGTCAGTGTGGGGAGAGAGAGGCAGCAGGTCGATGTAGGGGTTTTATCTCCTATCAACACCTCACGTACTAGCACAGTGCATGATTGACATGTGGCGTCATGGAGAGAGAGAGAGAGAGAAGAAGAACCCCACAGCATTCCTTTGGGCCGACCAGACAGGTTTTTGCGTCGAGCGTCTGTCTTTGCGGTACTTTGCGTTACTTTGTGTGACCTTTTTGGGACAGCGCTGAAGTGTGAAGCGTGGTCTATTTAGAAGCCCTTTCTGTGGCTTAGTCCTAGCCTACAGACAGACCTTCTCTCTCTCTCTAGTCCTCTCACTTCCTCTAGTCCTCCATGAGGTCAAGGAGAGGTTTAGAAAAATGAATTCTTGGTTTTGGCAAACACACCGTTTGCACAAAAACCAACCAACAAACTGCACAACATCGTGTTGGCAGCGACACCGGTGTAATTTCAACCGCCGCAGCCAGAGATTAAGAACTGGTGTATTGGAATGTCTCTCTACGAATTAGACGTCCTCTCTGGCAGTTGGCAATCTTCTGTGTGTGTGTGTGCGTGTGTGTGTATGTGTGTGCGTGGGTGTTTTCCGTGTTTTGGAAGGTTGTCATGCTTGCCAGGATTTTGACAGGGATTTCCAAGAAGCAACCTTCCCATGATCCATTGCGTCTCCTTGTACTAAAAACCTATGCTTGACCCCCCCTCCCCCATCCCCTCCCCTCCCTCACTCATTTTCTCTTTTTTTCACGATCTTCTATCTCTCCCCCGTCAACAACCTGCTCCTCCACCTCCTCTCTCCTTGTGCTCATTCCACCCCCCTCTCCCCCCTCTTTTCTTCTCTTGTCCTCTCCTCCTCTCTTCCCCCCCCTCCCTTTTGTGTCCTCCTCTCTCCTCTCCTCCCCGTCTCCAGCCCTGGTGTGCCCCCCTAACAGCCACTACTCCCTGTGCGTGAGCTCCTGTCCAGAGACCTGCGTGGGCTCCGGGGGTCCGGCCGGCTGCCAGGACGTGTGTGTGGAGGGCTGCCAGTGCGACGCGGGCTTCGTCCTCAGCGACGACCGCTGCGTGCCCCTCAGAGACTGCGGCTGTGTGGACCCCTCCGGGTCCTACCACCCTGTGAGTCACTACACCCCCCCACCCCCCCCCCCCACCCCCACCCCACCACCAATACCACTGTCGCCCTGCCGACCGCAACTCTGGAAACTCTCTGTTAGCACACCGTGTTCCAGCCTTTGGCCTGCTAAACTCTCAAGGTCTGACTGACTCACGCTGCTGTGTTTGTGTTGTGTTTGTGTGTGTTTTTGTGTTGTGTTGTGTGTGTGTGTGTGTGTGTGTTTGTGTGTGTGTGTGTGTGTTTTGTGTGTGTGTGTTTGTGTTTTGTGCGTGTGTCTTCCAGGTGGGTGACGACTGGTACCTCGAGGGCTGCACGGAGAAGTGTGTGTGTCTGGGAGGCGGAGGGATCCAGTGTCAGAACACCAGCTGTACCCCTCACGTAGAGGGCTGCCAGCTTCAGGACGGAGACTACGGATGTTTCCCACTGGGTACGCACACGCACGCACACACACACACACGCGCGCACACACACCTCTTTGGATCCAGCCCTTCAGTATTTAAACCCTCACTCACGCAACATGCACCTCAAAGAAGATTCACCCATAAAATACTTTCCATTCAACTAATATTCCTTCTCCTCGTTCATAAGATGTCTGTAATGTAATCTCTCTGCTTCTTCCCTCGGCCGTCTAATCTATCTCCTCCTAGTTCATCAAAAGTCGCCTTGCTCTTGACCAAACTCCTAAAGTCTCTTTGATTCATAACACATTTATTGTTATTCATTTTATTTTCTTTAAACCCCCTCTCCAGGCACGGGCATCTGTTCGGTGCAGGGGGACCCCCACTACACCACCTTCGACAAGAGGGTCCACCACTACATGGGGGCCTGCTCCTACACGCTGACCCAGCCCTGCAACGAGACCTCGGGCCCGCCCTACTTCACCGTGGACACGCAGAACGAGCTCCGCGGCAGCAACAAGAAGGTGTCCTACGTCCGGGCCGTGGTGGTCCAGGTGCACGGCACCGCCGTCGTCCTGGCCAAGGGCCGCAAGGTGCAGGTGAGCCCCGCCCCGCCCCGCCCCGCCCCGCCCCGCCCCGCGCCCCTCGCGCCCCGTCGTCCTGGCCAAGGGCCGCAAGGTGCAGGTGAGCCCCGCCCGCCCCGCCCCGCCCCGCTTGTTTGCCGCGCCCCGTCTCTGGTGGTGCAAGGTGCAGTGTGAGCCCCGCCCCCCGCGCCCCGTCTCTCTCTCTCTCTATTTCCCGCCGGGCTATCTCTCTCTCTCTCTCTATTGGTTTGGTCTCTCTCTCTCTCTCTCTCTATGGTGGTCCGTGTCAATCTCTCTCTCTCTCTCTCTCTCTATTTCCATTCAATCTCTCTCTCTCTCTCTCTCTCTCTCTCTCTCTCTCTCTCTCTCTCTCTCTCTCTCTCTCTCTCTCTCTCTCGTCGTGTACCCCTGCATTTTGTGTCAGTCGTAGAACAACCTCTATGACCCTCCCAACTCTCTCTCTCTTTCTTTCTCTCTCTATTTCAATTCAATCTCTCTCTCTCTCACTCGCTCTCTTTCAATTTAATGTATCGCTCCCCGTCGCTCTCCCTCACTATTTCAATTCAACGTATCTCTCTCGCTATGTCTCTCTCAGGTGAACGGAACCCTGGTGACCCCTCCCGTGACCCTGGCACACGGCGTCAAAATCTACCCGAGCGGCAAGTTCGTCGTCCTGGAGACGACCTTCGGCCTGAGGGTGCGCTTCGACGGCAACCACCACGCCGACGTGACGCTGCCATCCTCCTACAGCGGGCTGCTCTGCGGCATGTGTGGTAAGGTCACATACACCAGTCCCAAACCTCCTGCCTTCCTCCTGCACTTTGCCTTACAAACGTTAACAATTATTATTGTTCAACATTATTATTATTATTATTATTATTATTATTATTATTATTATTATTATTATTATTATTATTAATAATTAACAATTATTATTATTTTTATTATTATTAATTATTATTATTATTATTATTATTATTATTATTATTAATAATAATAATAATAATAATAATAATAATAATAATAATAATAATAATAATTGTCATTATTATTGGTGTTATGTACTCTTCGTAATGTTCTTTGCTGTTTGTTTACCATAAAAAGACAGGATTGTTGTTGTTGTTGTTGTTGTTTTGGTCATTGACTCGTGTGGGGTTGTTTGTGTTTCTAGGAAACTTTAACGGCAAACCGGGTGACGACAACCTGAAGCCTGACGGTAAACCAGCTGGTAACACCAACGAGCTGGGGGACAGCTGGCAGGTCCCCGACGACCGTCCCGAGTGAGTCCGCACACACACTGCACACACACACACACACACACACACACACAATACACACATTACCACACACTGCACACACTACTACTACTACTACACACACACACACACACCTTACAACACGTACACACACACACACACAACTACTACACACACACAGTACACACGCACAATCTTTGCACGTGCCACCGCTGCCCGCCCTCCCTCTCTCTCTCTTTTCCTCTGACGCAAGTTCAAGATGTACCATGACTGACTTTGATCACGTTGATCTCTCATGACTAATCCCTATATCCCCTTCTTTTTAAATTCCTCATTCCACGTCTCTCTCTCCATCCCGCCCTCTCTCTCTCTCTCTCTCTCTCTCTCTCTCTCTCTCTCTCTGTTCCATCAGCTGCACCAATGGCGGAGGGCAGGAGGATTGTGATGCCAAAGTGGAGGAGGAGGCTAAGAAACCCAGCAGCTGTGGCATGATCACTGACCCCACTGGTGAGACACACACTCGCTCACACACACACTCTCTCTCTCTCTCGCTCACACACACACACTCACACGCACTCTGTCACACACACACACACACACACACACACACTCACTCACACTCACTCTGTCACACACACACACACACTCACACTCACTCACTCACTCACTCACTCACTCATGTTAAATCTCTGCAGCATAACTCACACACACTCACTCACTCTCTCACACTCACTCTGTCACACACACACACACACACACACACACACACACACACACACACACACACTCATGCAACCCAACCCTGAAAGCATACAAAGAAGAACACCTTGCACCACAATGACACGCGTACATGTAGACTCTGCCTCTTTTTCGGTTTGATATATCTGACAACGTTTGAACAATGACCCCCCCGCACTGCACAGACCTGTCACACTACCACAGTGGGTGTCACTCTATCTGCCTCTCCCCCCCCCCCCATCCCTTTTCATTTGATATATCTACTAACCTCTAAACATTGCTTTTCACAGTGAGCAGGTCCATCTCAGTCTACTCTGTCACTCCCATTCTCTTTCCATGTCAAACACCTCCTTACCCATATGTCTGTGCAGTGTGTATGTGCAGTGTTTGTCCTCACACACACACACACACACACACACACACACACACACACACACACACACACACACACACACACACACACACACACACACACACACACACAGGAGGAATCTGTCAGGTGCATCATGTTGAATCACAGAATGATTCAGAATGATTCTCATTTTGTTCATTATGTATATACACTGTTCTGTACATTCCATTACATTTCCACAGAAAGACTCATTTCCAGATGTCTGTACACTGTTCGGTACATCATGTTATATCTCCACAGTGATTCAGTCCAATGTCTCTGTACACTGTTAGGTACATCATGTTATATCTCTACAGCATAACTCAGTACTATATGTCTGTACACTGTTAGGTACATCATGTTAAATCTCTACAGCATAACTCAGTACTATATGTCTGTACACTGTTAGGTACATCTGTACACTAGGCTTGGGCGGTGTGGCTGTTTTCATACCCACCAGTGAGAATTCAAAATGTACCGCAGTGTGAGCATTATGACGGTGTTATGAAAAAAAAAACTGAGAAATCTCCCGGAGACTGGCAACGGTATTTTGGGTGTATCGCCCATGCCTACTGTACACCTACTGTTAGGTGCATTCTTTTAGATTTCCACAGAAAGACTCAGTCCCAGATGTGTGTACACTGTGTTGAACATTCTGTTAAATCTCCGCAGAATGAGTCAGTCCCAGATGTCTGTACAATGGTTGAATGATTTAGTCTCATTTGTATGTACACTACTTTAAATCTCCATAGAAAGATTAATTTCCAGATGTCTGTACAGTGTCCGGTACATTTTGTGAAGTTTCCACAGCATAATTTAGGTTTGTATGTCTGTACAATGTCTGGTACATTTTGTTAAGTTTCCACAGCATAATTCAGTCTGATATGTCTGTACAGTGTCCGGTACATTCTGTTAAATATCCACAGCATAATTCAGTCTGATATGTCTGTACAGTGGCCGGTACATTCTGTTAAATATCCACAGCATAATTCAGTCTGATATGTCTGTACAGTGGCCGGTACATTCTGTTAAATATCCACAGCATAATTCAGTCTGATATGTCTGTACAGTGTCCGGTACATTCTGTTAAATATCCACAGCATAATTCAGTCTCATATGTCTGTACAGTGTCTGTACAGTGTACATTCTGTTAAATATCCACAGCATAATTCAGTCTCATATGTCTGTACAGTGTCCGGTACATTCTGTTAAATATCCACAGCATAATTCATTCTCATATGTCTGTACAGTGGCCGGTACATTCTGTTAAATATCCACAGCATAATTCAGTCTGATATGTCTGTACAGTGGCCGGTACATTCTGTTAAATATCCACAGCATAATTCAGTCTGATATGTCTGTACAGTGGCCGGTACATTCTTTTCATTCTCTCCACACACAGTCTGGTCCAGTTCACTCTGGCCTCCTACTCTTTCCGTGTAAAGCACAAAATAACCTTTCAGGAATGCACTCCAGACTCCCCCAGTCACACCCAGTCCCCTCTGACCTCCCTCTTCCTCCTCCTCCTCCTCCTCTTCCTCTTCCTCAGGGATCTTCAAGCCGTGCCATGCGGTGGTGGCCCCGGGGCCGTACTTTGAGAACTGCGTGTACGACCTGTGTGCCACGGGCGGGCAGACGGTGGCGCTGTGCCAGGCGGTGGAGAGCTACGCCGACGTGTGCGCCCAGGCCGGCGTCAACATCGCCTGGAGGAACAACACCTTCTGTCGTGAGTCTGTGCGCCTGTGTGTGTGCTGAGAGAGTAGGGGAGAGAAAGTGGGTGTGTGTGTGTGTCTGTGTGTGTGTGTGTGAGAGAGAGGGGAGAGAAAGTGGGTGTGTGTGTGTGTGTGTCTGTGTGTGTGTGTGTGTGTGCGTGTGTGTGTTGAGGGATGGTAGTGTTCGTTGTCTCCTTCATCTTGTTCACTCTCCAATGAAACACTTGAACCGTTTGTTTTTTCACCGACCTTTGCTTGACCTTTCCCATCAGTCCTGCATTGGGATTATTCTCATTATGTTCAGACTCGCATCATTATGCTCCTCTCGTCAGTCTAACAGATGGTTAATGGTGATCCTTCTCTCTCTCCCCTCTCCCTTCCTCCCTCCCCCCAGCTCTGAACTGTCCCCCAGGGAGTCACTACGAGCCCTGTGGGCCGGCCTGTCCTAACAGCTGTCAGAGCCCTAACTCCAGCGCCAGCTGTACCCACCCCTGCGTGGAGGGGTGTGTGTGCGACACCGGCCTCATCCTCAGCGGAGACAAGTGTGTTCCGCCCAGTCAGTGTGGATGCACTGATATGGACAATAATTACAGACCGGTAAGGAGGCCAACGGCACATAGTGTGTGTGTGGGACTGTGTGTGCATGTGTGCAGGACTGTGTGTGTATGTTCGAGCAGAGTGTGTTCTTCAGTGGAATAAATATAAACCTTTCATCTGAAGTGTATCTTTGTTGTGTGTGTGTGTGTGTGTGTGTGTGTGTGTGTGTGTGTGTGTGTGTGTGTGTGTGCGCGCGCGTGTGTGTTTGAACCTCAGGTTGGAGACAGCTGGTTCACTAAACTGGACTGCTCAGAGCGTTGTAAATGTAACGGCAACAACAACATCACCTGTGAGCCGTGGATGTGCAGCCCTGCCCAGGAGTGTAACGTGGTGGAGGGGGAGCTGGGCTGTCACGACACAGGTATGACAACAACACAACAACAACAACACAGTGTTAAACATGTTTACCTGGGCTGTCACGACACAGGTATGACAACAACAATTGTTGTGGTCCGTTTTGGCGGGGTAAGAAGAAAGCACGAGACTCTGACACAGAGGTACAATGATCTTGTGCAGATTGTATTACTTCAGTACTGGAGGGCGATTCAATACAGACAGCAAGGGTGTTCTGCAGAGAATGATAATGACTCTAAGTCTTCATCTTATACTAGAAGCCCACACTCTAATCATGGCCCTACCAACCTATCGTGCATGGCACCGGGGTATCTTCCCCTCCCCTTCTTCCTCTTGCTCCCTAGACCCCAAGGAAACAGACATCTACCAGAGCAACAACACATCTATGTTATTTACTGTGCAGTGTCTGCATAACGTTCCTATGCCATTTAAATCACCTCATGACACACTGCAAGAACCAGACACACACGCCTACTAATCGTTAATGCGATAACAAGGCAATACATCAATCCCTTACACAACACAACAACAACACAGTGTTAAACATGTTTACCTGGGCTGTCACAACACAGGTACGACAACAACAACACAACAACAACAACAACAACACAGTGTTAAACATGTTTACCTGGGCTGTCACAACACAGGTACGACAACAACAACACAACAACAACAACACAACAACAACAACACAGTGTTAAACATGTTTACCTGGGCTGTCACAACACAGGTACGACAACAACAACACAACAACACAACAACAACACAGTGTTAAACATGTTTACCTGGGCTGTCACAACACAGGTACGACAACAACAACACAACAACAACAACACAACAACAACAGTGTTAAATATGTTTACCTGGGCTGTCACAACACAGGTACGACAACAACAACACAACAACAACAACAACACGGTGTTAAACATGTCACGACACAAGTACAACAACAAACAATGCAACATGGTTAAACATGTTTATCTGGGCTGTTCACAGAAATTATATGTAATATTCATGTTTTTTTTGTACTTTTGATACGTTGGTTCTATAGAGAAATCAATCATCATCTTTTTGGAGCTTTCTCTGAAATGTTGGCTATTCAAAAAAAAAAACGTTGTTACTTTTGTTATAGAATTTCCATGACGCTTTATTTGAATATGTGTTTCAAAGTTTAGATTCTGTTTACTGAAATGTTAACAACGCATTTCACCTTCTACTGCCCCGTAGCTTACGTTTAGGATGGGAAGAACAAACATCACCGTCATTTGAAAACGACAGGATTATCCCATGTGAATGTCCCAGACGATGTTGCTTTAAGTTTCCCCGTGAAGGAAAGACGAGTGTTGTTTCATGGAGACTCTCTAGGCCTATGGCCAAACCTAATATTTAGAGTATAACTTACTTCCACCCCGCCACCTATGCCCGGAGGCCAGGAAGCCGCCATTCCACGCTCTCTCTCACACACACACACACAGCTCCTACCTCGTGCTGGCCAACTGTTTCTCATTCTCCACGGAAATTACATGTAGTTACACCACAGGAAAAGCCATATTTCAATTAAAACGTTTTTTTTTCTTCTTTCTTTTAGCTTCGATTCCGCTGTAGCTTTCGGTTGGTGTTTACGCTAGCTAGCGAGTGACCCACCCGTGACCCCCTGTGTGTGTGTGTGTGTGTCTCTCGGTGTCCCCAGGTTACGGTGTGTGTCACGTGGCCGGAGACCCGCACTACTACACCTTTGACGGCGTCATGCACACCTTCATGGGCACCTGCACCTACACCCTGGTGGAGGTAGCTATGGCAACCGTCGACGTCTCCCAACTGACTCCGCCTTTTTTTCCTCCGTCCTATCCTTCCTGCCTAACTGGCCTATGACTACACTACTGTTTTGATAGGCGCTGTATAAATAAAGTTATTATTATTATTATTACGCACACACACACACACACACGCACACACACACACACACACACACACACACACACACACCCTATCCTTCCTTCCTGACTGTCCGACTACGTTATCCAGGCTTTCCTCGGATATTTCCCACTTTCTTCTTCTCTCCTTTCCTTGCTTTCACGTTCGTTTTCCCCTGGCTTTGCTCCGCAAACACTTCCGACGCATCTCTCCCACGCGTTCCTTTCACTTCTCACCTTTTCCCCCCTCTTCCAGGTGTGTGACCCCTCCAAGGTGACCCCCTTCACCATCGTGGCCAAGAACGAGGAGCGCGGCCAGCCGGAGGCCTCGTACGTGCGCTCCGTCACCGTCTACCTGCCCAACGCCAACATCACGCTGCAGAAGAGCCGCAGGGTGCTGGTGAGAGGAACCAGAGAGAGACGCACCCATAGCCACCTTCACACTGTCGGGGGGGGGGGACCATTGGGTAGAGAGGGATGGCCGGTTAACCTCTCTCTTTTGGTGTCCCCTCTGTCTCTCTCTCTCTCTCTTTCCCTTTCCCTCTCTGTCTCGCTATGTCTATGTCTCTCTCTCTCTTTCCCACTATCTGTTTATGTCTCTCTCTCTCTTTCCCTCTATCTGTCTATGTCTCTCTCTCTCTTTCCCTCTATCTGTCTATGTCTTTCTCTCTCTCCTCTTTGTGTATCTCTGTCTCTCTCTGTCCTTCTCTCTCTCTCTATCCCCCTCTCTCCTCTCTGTGTATCTCTGTCTATGTCTCTCTCTCTCTCTCTCTCTCTCTCTCTCTCTCTCCCTCTCTCCCCTCCGTCTACCCGGTAGGTGAACGAGCGTCGCGTGAATACCCCGGTGAGCGTGCGCGAGGCCGGGGCACGGGTGTTGACCAGCGGGGTGTTCAGCCTGCTGGACACAGACTTCGGCCTGAAGGTGCGGTTCGACGGGGTCCACCACCTGGAGATCACCGTGCCCGGCGAGTACTACAACAAGGTGAAGGCTCCCGTGGGGTGGTCGACGACGAACGCTTTTTAGATTTCATGGATTGACCGGTTGATTATTCTGTATATGTACTGGGGGGTGAAAAGATATCGCAAATTGTTTCTGGTGGACCGACAAGCAACCAAACAATACAAATACAAACGGTACAGTAAGATAAGAGTGGAAATATTCTGATCCTTAAAATGTGTGTTCTCTCTCTCTGTCCGTCTCTCTGTCTGTCTCACTCACTCACTCACTCACTCACTCACTCACTCATTCCCTCCCCAGTTGTGTGGAATGTGCGGGAACTACAACCACAACTCCTCCGATGACAACCTGATGCCCGATAAGAAGCCGGCTAAGGACGCCATAGAGCTGGGCAACAGCTGGAAGTCGGAGGGGGACAGTGACCCTGGGTACGGCCGCTCATCCTAGAGCCTACACGTCAAAAGCATATTACACTCTAATACTATAGTACTACTAATACTCTAATACTATACCAGAGCCTCTACATAAAATACATCTTACTATAATAGAGCCTATACATAAAATACATCTTACTGTAATATAGCCTAGTTTAACGTACATCTTACTATAATAGAGCCTTTACATAAAATACATCTTACTATAATAGAGCCTAGTTTAACTTACATCTTACTATAATAGAGCCTCTACATAAAATACATCTTACTATAATATAGCCTCTACATAAAATACATCTTACTATAATAGAGCCTATACATAAAATACATCTTACTATAATAGAGCCTAGTTTAACCCACATCTTACTGTAATAGAGCCTAGTTTAACTTACATCTTACTATAATATAGCCTAGTTTAACCTACACAAATTACATAATACTATACAATAGCCTAGTTTACCTAGACAAACCTACACACCCTACTATAATATAGCCTAGTTTAACCTAACTTTAAGCACATCCTAGCCCTACCATAACATAGTCTGTGAATCACTAGTTATCGATGTATTAATTGTCGTTTCCTTTCCCTGCATCGATCCCGTCCGTCTTCCGTCCCCCTTCTCCCCCCTCCTCCAGCTGCCAGCCCGACACGCGTCCCGACGTCCACCCGGACTGCACGGCCCAGGAGGAGCAGCTCTACGAGGCGCAGTGCTCCAGCGTCCTCCTCGACGAGCGCTTCCGGCCCTGCCACTCTCTGCTGCCCCCCGAGGCCTTCCTGGGCAACTGCGTGTTCGACCTGTGCGAGTACGACGGCATGCAGAGCACGCTGTGCGACAACGTGGAGGCCTACGCGCAGGCCTGCCAGAGCGTGGGCGTCACCGTCAGCTGGAGAAACAACACCTTCTGTCGTAAGTGTGTCGCGCGCGTGTGTGTGTGTGTGTGTGTGAGAGAGAGAGCGTGGGAGAGAGAGAGTGTGTGTGTGTGTGTGTGTGTGTGTGTGTGTGTGTGTGTGTGTGTGTGTGTGTGTGTCAAGACGTGGATTAGCGTACTTTTTCCTCTCCGTTAAATGTCAATCATGTATCCACGATCCATAATGAACGATTCCTCACATGTCTTGGATTGCTGCATCTACTGCGGTAACGTCTGATACAAGTCGCTGAATAGATTAAGCCACATTAGGTAATCTACTTTTATGACGTTCAGCTGATTAATGAATCAGTTATGGGTTTGGATTCGATTAGAAAGATGGTTTGGAGAGAACACAAAGCAGTTAACCCGTTCCTCTCCTCTTCCCCCTCCAGCCCTGCCCTGCGCCCCCAACAGCCAGTTCTCGGACTGCACGGCCCCCTGCCCCCCCACCTGCTCCGACCTCTTCCCCATGTTCTGCCACCTGCCGCCCACCGCCTGCGTGGAGGGCTGCCAGTGCAACGCCGGCTACGTGCTCAGCAGCGGCAATTGTGTGCCCCTGTCCAAGTGTGGCTGCATCGACAGCAACGGAGAGTACCATGACGTGAGTTGCGCGCACGCACACACACACACACACACACACACACACACATACAAGACACACACACACACACACACACACACACATATACATACAAGACACACATACACACTTACATATACATACAAGACACACACACACACACACACATACATATATACAAGACACACACACACACACACACATATACATACAAGACAGACACACATATATACAAGACATTCGTCCACAAACGAATAACACCATGAATTGTCTTGAACCCCAATGAATGCGTGCGATTCCAGGTGGGAGACTCGTGGCTGACGGACAAGTGTGCCGACCAATGCCAGTGCGACCTGGGAGGCAGCATCACGTGCAAACCCCACAAGTGTGACGACAACTCGGTGTGCGGCCTGGACAAAAACGGAGACGTCTACTGCAAGCCCACCAGTGAGTCCACCCATCAACACGTAAACACAGACTGATTGTTGTGAGGTACGGCTGTCTGTCCGTTTGTTGTGTGTACTGAAACGGCGACCATTTTGTAAAGTGTTATGAGTCCTGAGAAAAAGTGCTAAAAACGAAATACAATGAATTATTATTGATTATTATTATTACACAACCATCTTTTGTATTCATCTTAATACCTGTTTTCCCTTCGCTTGAAATTTAAAAAAACAACAGCTTTTTCCTCCATCCCCAAAGGCCACAGGATTTAATACAGACATACCTACCACCATTCAAACTCTACCATAGGCATTCTACACAAAATTCCAACTTTATTTCAAATAAAACAATAATCCTTCCGCCTTCTCTAACGTCAACAGAATTCGACAAGTGCAGCGTTTCCGGCGACCCCCACTACCGAACGTTCGACGGTTTTGTCCACCACTTCCAGGGCCCCTACACCTACGTGCTGGCCCAGGGTCACGACCTCCAGGGCTCCATGCAGCCGCTGGTGGTACGGGGGAAGAACGTGCGTCGCGGGGGGAACCGCCGGGTGTCCTTCCTGGACGAGGTGTTCGTGGACGTGTACGGGGTCAACGTGCGCTTCCGGCAGAAGAAGATCGTCCTGGTGAGTTGCAAGCGTCGATGGTTGTGAACCTGCAGAGTATGAGGTTCTGTAAACACTACACGTGTACTGCCTGCAACCAAAGGGTGCCACTTCCAACCCAGTTATGGGTCAAATCAGCTTTTGTCAATACTTTGGGTTACAGCGTTTTGTTGAATGTGAAGTCTTGTGAAAGGTTTTCTTTTAGAATAACTGATTTTTGTATTGGTGCAGCACGGTGGCTCGGTGGTTAGCACTGTTGCCTCACAGCAAGAAGGTCCTGGGTTCAATCCCCACCTGACCCAAGGGCGTTTCTGTGTGGAGTTTGCATGTTCTCCCCGTGTTCGCGTGGGTTTCCTCTGGGTACTCCGGTTTCCTCCCACAGTCCCAAAACATGCAGGTTAATTGGTGACTCTAAATTGCCCGTAGGTGTGAATGTGAGTGTGAGTTGTTGTCTGTCCCTATATGTTGGCCCTGTGATAGACTGGCGACCTGTCCAGGGTGTACCCCGCCTCTCGCCCTGTGTCCGCTGGGATAGGCTCCAGCCCCCCCCCCCCCCCGTGACCCTGTACAGGATAAGCGGTTAAATTAATGGATGGATGGATGATTTTTGTATTATCTGGGGTTAAACTGAGGTCACTATTCATGATAACAAACTGCATTTGAGGAACGTTCACTTTGATGCTGGGAGTTTAGTGGCGACGACAACATTTTGTGGACTTTTGCTTTGGTTTACATAATATATAATGTAATAGAATCCAGGTATATACCACAAACAAGGCACAGGCTGAAGAGAGACCTGGTCTCCGTTAGTTACCATACTGTCATGATGTGTTTTCCTTTGACATCTGAGCTGTGTGAGACCAGCACCACAGAAAGTCCTGTGTAAATCCATTGCTGTTATTCTTCATTAGTGCTCTACCTTTCTGGAGAGCCAGGGTCAAGAGGGCACTTCATAAATGAATGAATGAATGAATGAATGAAATAAAACAGTGATTTAACCCCTCCCCTCTACCTCCAGGTGAACGGAGAGCGCGTGGCCCCTCCCCTCAGCCCCGTGGGCGGAGTCACCATCAGCCTGAGCTCCAGCCGGGTCCAGCTCACCACCGACTTCGGCCTCACCGTCCGCTTCGACGGCAAGAGCGTCGGAGGTGAGAGAGAGAGAGAGAGAGAGGGAGAGGGAGAGAGGGAAAGGGAGAGGGAGAGGGAGAGGGAGAGGGAGAGGGAGAGGGAGAAAGACAAGATGAGGGAAAGGGAGGGAGAGGGAGAGAGACAAGATGAGGGAGAGGGAGAGAGAGAGAGAGAGAGAGATATGAGAGAGCGAGAGAGAGGAGAGAGGGAGAGAGAGAGAGAGAGAGAGAGAGATAGATATGAGAGAGCGAGAGAGAGGAGAGAGGGAGAGAGAGAGAGAGAGGGAGAGACAAGATGAGAGAGAGGGAGAGAGAGAGAGGGAAGGAGAGAGAGAGGGAGAGAGAGAAAGACAAGATGAGAGAGAGGGAGAGGGAGAGAGAGAGAGAGAAAGACAAGACAAGATGAGAGAGAGAGAGAGGGAGGGAGAGAGAATGAGAGTGAGTCGTACTTGTACTCGTATAAACTTTGTTTTTTCCTCTCACATACTGTACACTTGCTCTTCATTCATTCGTTCATTCAGTCAGGTTAATTCATTCGTTCACTCACCCACTACTTCCCTACCTCCAATTCCTCCCCCTCCCTCTCCCCCCCTCCCCCTCCCCCAGAGGTGCTCCTACCTAACACCTATAGGAACAGGGTGCGTGGCCTGTGCGGGAACTACGACGGCCAGTCGCGGAACGAGTACATGAAGCCCGACGGCACGGTCACCACGAGCCTGGACGACTTCGGCCAGAGCTGGAGGGTCAGCGAACGGCAGGCCCAGGGACCGAGCACCTCGGAGCAGCCCGCCAGGGTCCACCTGCACAGGTAAGAGTGAAGGGGAGGGTATTGGGGAGTTAGTTTGGGGTTAGGGTTAAGGTTAGGGTTAGGTTTAGGGTTAAGGGGCAGAGCTGGAGGGTCAGCGACCGGCAGGCCCAGGGACCGAGCACCTCGGAGCAGCCCGCCAGGGTCCACCTGCACAGGTAAGAGTTAAGGGGAGAAGATTTGGTTATTCAGGGGTAGGGTTAGGTAAGAGTTAAGGGGGGAAGCTGGAGGGTTCATCATTGGTTCATAGATATGTAGATAATAGATGTCTGATCTTAACTGAATCCCCTTTTCATATACTCCCCGTCTTTCCTCCCCCTCCCTCTGCTCCTCCACTCCTATACCCTCTATCTCTCTCTCCCTCCCTCCGCTCCTCCACTCCTATACCCTCTATCTCTCCCTCCCTCCGCTCCTCCACTCCTATACCCTCTATCTCTCTCTCCCTCCCTCCGCTCCTCCACTCCTATACCCTCTGTCTCTCTCTCCCTCCCTCCGCTCCTGCACTCCTATACCCTCTATCTCTCTCTCTCTCTCCTTTACCCCCACTCCTTACAATCTTCCATCCCTACCCCCCCCCCTCTCTCTCTCTCTCTCTCTCTCTCTCTCTGTCTCTCTCTCTCCCTCTTCTCTCTCTCTCTATCACTCTCTTCTCTCTCTCCCTCCCCCCCCTCCCTCTCCCTCTCTCTCTCATTCTCTCCCTCTCTCTCCCACCCTCCCTCTCTCTCTCCTCTCTCTCTCTCCCTCTCTCTCTCATTCTCTCTCTCTCTCTCCCACCCTCCCTCCCTCTCCCTCTCTCTCCAGGCGGGAGGCAGAGGGGGACCTGGACACGGGCTTTGAGACGTCAGGCTGCAGCCAGAGCCAGCTGGAGCAGCTCAACGGCAACACCCAGTGTGGAGCCCTGTCCGACCCCGCCGGACCCTTCGCCGCCTGCCACGCCACACTGCCCCCCAAGACCTTCCAGGAGTGAGTCTGCGAGTGTGTGTGTGTGTGTGAGTGGTTGAAGGGCTTTATATGTGTGTGTGTGTGTGTGTGTGTGTGTGTGTGTGTAAGTGTGGGTGTGGTTGGAGGATTTTATATGTGTGTGCGTGTGTGTGTGTCCGCGTAGTCGGAGGGGGCTGTGTGTGTGTGTGGTGGGAAGGCTTTGTGTGTGTGTGTGTGTGTGTGAGAGAGAGAGAGTGGTTGAAGAGCTTTGTGTGTGTATTAGTGTGTGTGTGTGATTCATTTGGAAGGCACTCCAGACACAAAGAGCAGCGTGTTGTTTTGTCTTCACCTTGAATAGCAAACTCCACATTAACACCTTTCAGACACTGCCCTAAGGTGTAAGCTTTCACACGTTATGTTAATGTGTGTGGACTCTGAATTCACACCCTGGGGTCAAGCCCCGATCACCCTGTGTGTGTGTGTGTGTGTGTGTGTGTGTGTGTGTGTGTGTGTGTGTGTGTGTGTGTGTGTGTGTGTGTGTATGCGTGAGTGGGTGTCAAAATGTATTAACAAACTCCCCATCTGCACATATAGATACACTCCCACAAACATGTAGTCCAAGTTGTTTCTAGTGCCAAATGTTCACGCATGTTGACGTCGCTTTTACCACCCGTAGCTCATCCTCTTTACGCCTGTCTGTGTGTGTGTGTGTGTGTGTGTGTGTGTGTGTGTGTGTGTGTGTGTGTGTTCCAGGGACTGCGTGTTTGACCTGTGTGCGGAGCCGGCCACGGTGACGCTGCGCTGTGACAGCTATGACGTGTACGCTCAGGCCTGCCAGGAGGCCGGAGTCACACTGGGAGCCTGGAGAACGCAGCTGGGCTGTGGTGAGAGAGACGCGCACACACACACACACACACACACACACACACACACACACACACATACACACACGACATAGACACACACGGCATATATACACACACACGGCACATAGCCTACGTTTTCACACTCGTAGTAGACGTACACACATATACACACAAAGTGCCATAAATTTACACAGCACATAACCACACAGAAACAGGTTCTCGTAGCACAAACGCACTGAGGCATACGCGCAAGAATTCATGCAGGAAATAATGTTCACGGTACCTTAAGCTCTCTCTCTATAGCCGTCTCTCTCTTCTTCTTCTCTCCGCCCCACCGGCAGTGCTCTCCTGTGGCGCCAACAGCACCTACTCGCCCTGCATGACCGCCTGCCCGGCTTCCTGTGCCGACCTGGCCGCGCCCTCCGAGTGCGACGTCACTTCCTGTCTGGAGGGCTGCCAGTGCGCCCCTGGTTTTGCCCTGAGCGGGGACGTGTGCGTGCCGTACCCCAAATGTGGCTGCACCTTCCTCAACAGATACTACACGGTGGGTACCTCCGCTTTGCCAAAACGTCCTGACAGATCGTAAGGGAAACGACATGGGGATTTTATTATAGGTTTTATTCTGTTGTTGTTTGGGGGATTTTATAAAACAGATTATACCCAAATTAAAGTTACGTTTGAATGTGAAAACCTTGCGAGGAAGACTGTAGCGCATGGCAAGGCCAAAATATTCATATTCTGTGGAGGTGCCTCACCAACAGTGTTCAACCCCTATTGGGCCTATTGGGTTTTAGAGGGCTTTTAAGTTGACCCAAGTGGCTGCCGCACAGACCAGAGAGGACCAGGGGGGGGCAAGGCCCGCCTTAACCTCTGGCCAGGAACAGCTCACACATGGCTGGCTCGCAGCGCTTACTCCCGCCCTGGTGGTTTGGCACTGGAGGCTAAGGGGGGGAGGGGGGCAGGGGGGAGCAGAAGAGGCTGTCGAAGGCTCGTTGAATAAAGCTCCGCGTTGCTTCTAAGAAAAGACCAGCGCTGCTCGTCTAAATACCCACTGGGGCTTAGAGCAGCAAAGGCAGGGCGGGGCGGGGGGGGGGTTTGGCAGAGACAATCGTGTTGCCATGGTGCCAAGTGTTATCTGTGTTGACTTATCTCTCGCTTATCCTTTTCTTCATCTCTCCGCTTTCTTTTGTTTTCCTGTCTTTGGGTCTTCTTCGTTTATCTCTCTCGTTCCTCCATCCGTCCATCTCTTTTATCTTTTCTCTTTTTTCATCACCCCTTTGACACTCCCCCTCTCTGCTTTCCATCATCTAACCCACCTCTCATCTCTACCGCCCCATCCCTCCCCCCCTCCCTCCCTCCCTCCCTCACCCATCCCTCCCTGTCTCCCTCCGTCCCCTACAGCTGAATGAGCCGTTTGTGACGGAGGACTGCTCGCAGTCCTGCCAGTGCACCACTAGGGGCGCCGTGTGCCAACCCAAGAGCTGCGCCGCCGACCAAGTCTGCACCATCTTCGACTTCAAACGCGACTGCTACAAAAGTATGTGTGTGTGTGTGCGATTGTATCTGCCAGTGTCAATGTATATGTGGACCTAAGCGTTCATAGCCACAGCTCGACACATAAACAGACTCCCACTCTCTCTCTCTCCCTCTCTCATGCTCTCTCTCTCTTTCTCCAGCGAGCCCGTGTCTGAGTATGCCCTGTTTCAACGGTGGCGCGTGCATCGAGAGCACGGGCGACGCCTTCACCTGCCAGTGTCCGGAGGGCTTCGAGGGAACCCTCTGTGAGATCGAAGTCACACCGAGCACAGGAGGTCTGGGTACGTGAAGCTCCGCAAAGCAGTTTTAGCCTTTCACAGTGTGTTCACTCCCGATGGTCCAAACACACACACACACACACACACACACACACGTCAATCAACAAAAGCTTAAAGAAATGGTACTAAATAACCCTACAAAAAAATGTGTTTTGTTATTAGTGTAACGCAATAGTATTATTGTTTGTTTCCAAAAGTAGTGTTTTGTGTTACAAACTTTTTTGTTTGTTTTTGATCTAGATGAGAAGTACATCATTCTCATCGCTGTCCTGGTTCCACTCGCTGTCATCATCATCGTGTTAATATGTGTGTGTGTCTACAAACGTAGATCAAAGTAAGTTCAACGGAGGGATTTACAGTGCATGTTGTTAAATGTGTGTGTGCGCGTTTACAATGTTATGCTTCGTGTATGTGTGTGTGTTTTGAGTGTGAGTTGAATCATCGGTAGGTATTCGCTAACAATAACCCGAATGACTGTATCATGTGCTGTTGTTCGAACGATGTGAATTGTCATCCAGCCATAAGAGGTTTGTATTGCATTGCAGGTCGTACATTTATACTATTGAACTTCAACCCCGCAATGTTCAGCCAGTTAGCCTCTATAGTCACCTAAAGGTACTAAGACATATTGATCATGCAAAAAAATCTGAATAATACTACTAACACTTGTCGTTGTCGGACGAAAAACTTTGTATCTTTAAAATTGAAGAGACCACTGATTTGTGAATTAAGAGAAATGTTGATTGGCAACAAATTGTGATGGGGGATGGGGGTAAACCCGATTTTTAACAATATTTTGGTTCACGAAACTCGTTCAGTACCATGACATCTTAAAAAAGATTCTTTTAAAACAATATATATATATATATATATATATATATATATATATACATAGAATGAGTAGCAAAGTTTTTTCCCATCAACAACGCAAATCTAATCCACTAACAAGGCATGCGTTGTAAGATTACCTACAAAATACAGGGGACCGGCCAAAACACAAAGGGCTGTGTTTTTTTGTTTGAGCGAAACATAACTGTCCCTTTCTTCACAGTAAGAGGAGTAAGACAATCGAGGGGAGAAAAATCTCCATGGAAACAAGCAGTGAGTGGTGCTTTTAATAAATATATAAATGCACTGTGTATTTGTTGCGTTTCATAGGTGTACACAAAAACCTCTTGAAAGGAGATGTTTCAGAGCACAGGAGTCAGGTAAACTGTCACATTTTGGAGGTGTAACTAATAGTCGTCTGTTTCTGTTTCTCGTTTTCTCTTTGTATTCGTAGATGTCGCATATGACAACCTTGACGACGTAAAGAAAGAAATGAAAGTGACAGCTATGTGATGAAATTGAAGAGAAAGAACAAACCCATTCAACCGGTTTACTGGCGTTAGAAAGTACCTTAGAAATATTAAATATATTGGACCTGGAGAAACTACTAAAACTACAATCCATTCACAACAATGTCTTATTTTTGTTTATTTTAGACTTGTGAATATTTTTTTAATATTGCTATTGCGTTTGTCTGCTGCTGTTAACTTATTCATGCTTTTTGTTGTTAATTTTGGTCCGTAATGTACAGTTGATTCAAGGAACAAGTAAAAAAATGTTTAAAAGCCTATGCCTTTTTTAATATGTATTTATAGAAATCTAATAAACAATATGCAAGCTAAACTGATTACCTCATCCTGAGAATCTGTGTTTTTGTATCTCTTTTTTTTAATTGACAAAATGCTGAAAAACCACACAAATGCACCCTGATAATATTTATTATGTGTTCCAAGAGCGCAGCAAAATAGGCCTACTAGCGAATCCAAAATGTGTTTTAAACACTATTGTTGCAAAACTTTAACACTGTTCTCCAACATACATGCATACTTGATTCAACAAGGCATCTTGACAAAACAAATATGTACAAATTATTAGCGGGTACCAGAGAACAGCATTAGCCTTATTTTAGGCAGCTAGTCAACGCTTGTTACATTTTTTATTTTCGGCCAATAACCTGAAATAAAAATCATAAGAATTCCTCACATCTTGCTACCTTTACATCGAATGTGTAAACAAGTCTATCTGGTCCGAATAACTCCCATATTTAGTTGTCCCTGGCCTGCTGTAGGAAGTGTTCAAACTTGGAACAAAGCTGACACTTCTCCACAGAACCTCAGTTTTTTTCGCGACTGGAGTAAAACCTTCAAGGTTCCTCCTCTTTTGTCTTTGTGCACCAATCACAGCTGGGGCTATAGGACACAGAGTAAAGCAGGACATACTACCGAGAATCAGACCCAGTGTGCGCACAACACATTAAAAGCAAATAAAGTGCTTAAAACAACCAACAATCACGGATAAAATAGGTACAACATAGAAATGAACATGACTTGTGAGCCACTTTGGTCCAAACAGAAACAAACAAAAACATTATTTTAAGGCTACGAGAAAATGGACAGATGGTTGGGCTTGCCAACTCAAAATGTAATACTTTACATTTTATGAAATGTTACAGTTTTTCTGTCAAAGCAAATGGACATGAAATTATGTAAATAAATAAAACAAATAGCAAATACTGTTCTTCGTCTGTTTCCTTTCGGTCAAATACATTAAACATAAAGGTGAAAAACAAAGCAGTTTATCACAACAAAGTCCTATCATTCAGCAGTAATTTTAGACACAAAGAAATGTGGTACACGTTGTATTCATGGCCCGTCATGACCGCAGTAGAAGCACGTTACTCCCTGAAACAGGTTAAGGATTTTGAACCCTGGCTGTGTATCTTGTTTGAGAGAAACACAGTGGCAGAAATATTATCTCACATCTTAACAATACTTAAAGTCATCTTCTCTGTGATCCTACGTTGTTGTTTTTTTTCAATTGGATTTGGTTGAACCAAAGATCTGTGTCACGACGACTTACTCAAAATATGAGCGAGATCAAAAACTACTGTGAGTGGGTTTCAACAGGATTTAAAAAGCAATGATGAACCAAACCGATCAGCTTAACAGACAGTACAAAATCCTCCAGTGTTAAGGCGAACAGAGAAACTATGAAACAACAGACAACACATGCGTGTCAGTGCTAACACCATCTTTCAATTCAAGTGAAAATGTAAACATTCAAAAACAAAATGTGTGAATCTTACTACCCCCCCCCATCCAGCCCAATCCTAATCAAAATCAATGGAAGTCAAGTACAACAGTCAACAGGCGCAGTTTTAAGACAATGAGTGGGCTGAGCATTTGATCAAAACCCTCCCCCCTTAAATAAAGAACACATGAAAAAGAAAAACATGAATATAATCTATGACAAAGGCCTGTGTGAACAAAAAAAACATATTTCAAATGGTTTGAAACGCTTAAGGTTGAGATATATTTGAAGTAAGAAGTTTATATATTTTTTTTTTACCTGGCCTGGTATGCTGGGAACAGGCACCCAGCTGGTCTCTCAAAGTGACCCTGACATTAAGGCTAAAAAGAGCACTCCGGTCCCACATGTCTGTGTTAGACACATATTCAAACCGCGTCAAGAAAACTGTCAATTTGGCAAGCTGCTCAACTCTGACACAACCCCTGAGTATTTGTAGGAGTGTGTGTGTGTGTGTGTGTGTGTGTGTGTGTGTGCACGTGCGTGAAAGTGTGTTTGTATGTGGGTGAAATGCAGTGTATGAATCAGCGCTTGGTCTGAACACATCCATGACTCCTTGGCAAAGAAATGAGACTGACAAGTGTGTGGTTCTGTGTGTGTGTGTGTGTGTGTGTGTGTGTGCGTCAGAGTGTGCAACTGTCACACTGTCCATTGCAATGAATGTCACATAAAACATTTGACGCAAGGCGGGATGGCTTTTGCCCAACCGCGAAACCATGGCGGGTCAGTTATGAGATGCAAGAGCTGCGTTTGTTTCCCCCGCTCTGTCTCTGTCTCTGTGTGTGTTCAGGAGGGGGCAAGCTGACCGTGAAACTATGCTAAAAGACACATTGGACCACCACCATGCAGAACTCCACAACAGTCAGTCTGATGCACAACGAGGAAATGAAAATGATTGCTGGAGAATTATATGCAACGGAGTGCGAACCACCTCAAACAGACCCTACACACCGTATGAGGCAAGAGCCCTCAAGACTCGCAAGCGCACGCAATAATTAAATAATTCACCAAATAGAACACTAAAAACAAAAAAAATTCACAATAAATAAATAAAACGCTTCGCACTACCTAAAGGCCTTCTAATGGCTTACTTTGCTATCTTCAGTGTTGAGACTCTATGAAGCTCTGGTGCATTTTATAACTACTGAACTAACACAAACCTTTCTGACCCCCATCTAACCCCTTGTTCACGCTGCGCTGTTGAAAACATCTATTGGTTTGCGTTAAGATTACACCAAACGACCACAAGTATTCATTTATTTTCAGGACATGTTTGAGCCTAGCACTCGATTCAAGAGCGATATTAAAGAGGGGATTTCCATCAAGAGCGAACGTAATCCGAGCGAGGCTCTGGGGGGGGGGGGTCTGTTCCCAATTTACAGACCTCTGGAAGTTCAATTCCACCTCCGTGTTGGATCCAGCACAGCTCACAGTTCCACACACAATAGATGTTGGCCCCCCACAACCTCCCAAATCATAGTAAAAAGCCCCACACACAAAAAAAAACTGTGCATGGCAAATAAACATTTGAACAAACGTTGTCCGTCAGTGAAGTTGAGGAATGGTTTGAAATCCAGAGAGAAGGTCATGAAAAGGCTCCCCTCCGTTATCCTGTTGTGTCAGTCTGGAAGTCCCTGTTGTGCCAAAGTTACACTCGTTTGGACGTGAAATGTTCAGACTCAATTGCAATGTCTTCCATGACATTAATTCATTTATTTCCCTCCCTCCCTCAAAGATAAGCGACCCTCCAGCCCTAACCCTTTTGTGTTTGGCCTTAACTCCTTAGCTTCATAACCCCCCTCCCTCAACTTGGCCAACTTGAAAAGAGTAACAAAATAAAGACACTCCCTCCTCCCTCTCTCCTCTCTTTCACGCAGTTCTGTTCCACCATCTCCCCCTCCCTCCATCCCTCCTCCCTTTCCCCGAGGATTTCCTGGTTTTACGTAAAAAGGCAGAAAGCCGGCCAGCCCTCCGCCGCTCCTCCTCCGATCCCCCCTCCACCCCTTTCTTCCCCTCCCCTCTCCTCTCTATCTCTCTCCTCTCACCCAGTCTGTGGGGCTCTGCCCGGCTCCAGCACCAGCACCTTGCACTCCCGCTTGGCGATCTTGTCCAGGGAGAGGAGCGGTCTCTCGGGGGGCAGGTAGAGCGGCCGGCCCACTGGGGAGCCCACTGGAGGGGTGATGGCCCGACGCTCCATCACACTGCCCGTCCTGTAGCAGATATACAGATATATTAACAGACACTACATATATAGATATATTAACAAAGACACTATATATACAGATATATTAACAAAGACACTACATATATAGATATATTAACAAAGACAATACATATATAGATATATTAACAGAGACACTATATATACATATATATTAACAAAGACACTACATATATAGCTATATTAACAAAGACACTATATATAATATAGGTATATATTAACAAGAAACAATATATACAGTACTGTGCATAGGTTTTAGGCAGGGGATGCTGTTTTGAAGGCGAAGGGTTGTCACACCAAATGTTGATTTGATACAGATTTGCTTTTTCCTCACTTTGTATTTTATGAATTGATAAAAAAAATAAACAATTGACATTTATCCTTTTATGTATTTTTTTTTCTAACTTTAAAGACATCACACCTGCCTAAAACTTTTGCACAGTACTGTATATATAATATATAGATATTAACAAAGACACTATATAATATAGAGATATATAAACAAAGACCCTATATATAATATATGCAGTAGATATATTAACAGACACTGTATATAATTTATGGATATATTAACAAAGACACAATATATAACATACATTTTAACAAAGACACAATGACAGACAGAAAAATAAAGATATAGATATATTTACATTAACAAAGACACAATGATAAACATGAATATAGATAGCATGTAGGAGTGATTGTGAGTGTGTATGGCTGACTGTGTGTTTAGGAGTGACTGTGCATGTGTGACTGACTGTGTGCGAGTGAATGTTTGTGTGTGTGTGTGTGCGTGCATGTATATAATAGTGTGTGTGCACGTGTGTGTGTGTGTGTGTTTCATTGTGTTTATGTGTGTGTGTGTGTGTATAATAGTGTGTGTGTGCGCGTGTGTGTGTGTGTGTGTGTGTGTATGAGTGTGTGTGTGTGTGTGTGTGTGTGTGTGTGTGTGTGTGTGTGTGTGTGTGTGTGTGTGTGTGTGTGTGTAAGAGTGTGTGAGTGTGTAGGAGTGTGTGTGTGTGTGTGTGTGTGTAGGAGTGTGTACCTCATGAAGTGGGAGCGGCTGGGCTGCTGGTGGGAGAAGCTCTGGGAGCGGCCCAGGCTCTGGCGGTCCAGCAGCTCCCTGACAACGGGGCTGGAGGGGGAGTTCTTCCTGGACAGGGACAGGGACAGCGGCCGGGCCTCCGAAGGAGGGTTAGACACCGACGCTGTGAACTGCAGCTTCAGCTTCATGTGCTGACTCAACTAAGAGGAGAGGAGAGGGGAGGAGAACAGAACAGAATAGAATAGAATAGAAAAGGAATAGAATAGAATAGGAAAAAAGGGAGAGGAGAGGAGAGGAGAGGATAGAATAGAATAGATTAGAACAGAACAGAATAAGATAGGATAGAATGGAATAGAATAAATCAGAAAATAATAGAATGTAAGAAATGCTTAGTAGTTTAGACAAGGTCTTGCTGTACTACCGTCGTAGGAAATACCGAAGTGCAAAGATGTTCAAAGAGACACACACACACACACACACACACACACACACACACACACACACACAGCTGGAAGTGATATAAACTACACACACACACACAAAACACACACACTCTCTCTCACACACACACACACACACACACACACACACACACACACACACACACACACACACACACATATGCACACACAAACACATAAACACACACTAACACACGCACGCACACATAAACACACACTAACACACGCACGCACACACACACACACCTCAAAGAGTCCTGCGCGGAGGATCTGGAAGGCGACGGTGAAGGACAGCGTGCTGCCTTTCCTGCACTGCCCCAGGTTGTTGAGGGGCGACTGGCACACCACGGCCCCCACACTGGAGGAGTCCTCCTGGCTGACCCCTGGAGGAGGAGGAGGAGGAGAGGAGGAGAGGAGGAGAGGAGGAGAGGAGAGAGTGTTAGAAGAAGGAAGAGATGTGCGGCGTACGAGGAAAAGCCGAGGACGGTCCCATTTGAGACTTGGAGAATGAAGGGTAGATTCCTCCCACCATCAAAAAACATGCCGCGTCCTCCTACCAGTGCCCTGACCAGTCACTGCCAATTCAACCGGAGTCGGTCTGTGTGTCCTGTGTGTGTGAGCAAGTCTGTTGCAATATGTTGGGTGAGCAAGTCTGGCGCAAATTGGCTGCCGTGGTATCACTCATACTGAGTGTTGTGTTTGACAGCTGTCGGTCCATTCGTCGTTCGTTCTGTGTCATTAATTGGCGACCAATTTGTGTAAAGCGCTTTGAGTCTCGAGAAAAAGCGCTAAAAACTAAATAAAATGAATTGTTATTATTATTATTGGATGGAGAGCACGAGGCCTGGAGGGCTCAGCCATGAAGAAGTCCCTCAGTCTTTTTCTTGGCTCTTTCCTTTTCATTCTCTTCTGTTTCAAATTTTCAAATTTGATCCAACTTCCTCGCCTCTCTCTCCCCTGAGACATCTACATCATTAACAGCTGGTCAGCATGTGCACATATTTGCGCCCACACCCACACCCACGCACACACACACACACACACACACACACACACACACACACACACACACACACACACGTACTAAGACTATGTCCTCTCTCTCTCCCCTAAGACATTTACATCGCTTACAGCAGGTCAGCATGTCCACACACATGCACACACACAGACAAGCACGCTTTCCCCCTTCAGTCTCCTTCCTTCTCTCTCCCCCCCCCCCTTCTCTCTCATTCTTTCCCTCTCTCCCTCTCTCTCTCTCTACTTCTCTCTCTCCTATCCCTCCCTCCCTCTCCCTCTCTCTCTCTCCTTCTATCCCTCCCTCTCCCTCTCTCCCTATCTCTCCTTCTATCATCGCCCTCCCTCTCTCTTTTCTCACCCTCTGGGGGAGTCCAGACCAGCCGGACAGCCAGGAAGTCCTGCAGGTTGTTGAGCAGGGTGTACTTGACCCGGAAGTGCTCCTGCGGCCGGACGGCGCTGGGGCAGGAAGCGGTCATCACCAGGCGGGGGCGGTCCAGCCGCACACTGGGTAAGGAGTAGTGGGTCGAAATGTACCTGGAACAACGGAGGAAGAGAGGAAAGAGAGAGGGAGGGAAAGGAAGAGAGAAGGGGAGATGAGAAAGGCAGAGTGAGAGAAAGAGGGAGAGAGGGGCGGGGGAGAAAAAGAGGGAGAGAAAGGAGAGATGAGAGGGAGAGGAAGAGAGGGGGGAAGAGAGATGAGAGAGGAAGAGGGGGAGGGAGAGAGAAAGGGAAAATCCAATAAAAGACCCAAGAAAACAACAGGGAGAGAACGAGAGATAAAGAAATCAAATCAAAACAAAAGCAAGATAAGGGAAAAGGCATTAACGTGGTGAGTGTATAGAAGCGAGAAATAGAGAGAATGGGATAGAGGGAGAGAGAGAGAGAGAGAGAGAATGGGAGGGAGGGTGAATAATATGCATTACAGAGAGATAGCGAGACAAGAGGAGATTAAGAGATTATCTAAATTGACAGACTGTATTATTGACAGAGCATGAACGCTTTGGCAAGGTCAGCACTGTGATCATCCCATCATTTGATTACATCAAAGGTAATTGAGAGACAAACAGAGAACAACCAGACGAAGCATCGGAGAAAGAGCGAAAGACCCCTGAAGGTAGGTCAATATACACTGCAAGAAGAGCGAGTGAGAGAGAGAGAGAGAGAGAGGGAGAGAGAGAGAGAGGGAGAGAGAGAGAGAGAGAGAGAGGGAGCGAGAGGGAGAGGGAGAGAGAGAGACAGAGAGAGAGAGAGGGAGAGAGACAGGGAGAGAGAGAGAGACAGGAAGAGAGAGAGAGAGAGAGGGGGAGAGAGAGAGAGAGAAAGAGAGGTAGAGAGAGAGGGAGGTGTACCTGGTGAAGGGTAGTTTAGGGGTTGACCACTGTAACACGGCAATCAAAGGAACTTCCAGGCCCTGAGGACAGAGACAGAGAGCATTGTCGGTGCCTCTTGTTTCTTTATTTAGACACTGTTTCTACGTTCTACGTTCTTAGACAGCTTTCACTGAGACACCGGGTCCGGTGAAGACTCTCAATGGTAACACCATGCGTGTCGGGATTTACCTCGCTAGAATCCTCCTCGGACTGCTCCCGCAGCTGTAGCTGGAACAGGAAGTTCTGCTCCTCCAGGGCGCTGAGCATGCTGGGAAGGCGCGAGGACTCGCTGTCCACGCGGTAAAACGACGCCATGGCAACCTCCGCTGATTGGTGGCTGATGGGAGGAAGAGGAAGAAGCGCACGGCGATGACGAGTGTTGGCATGGTTACAGGGGAAAACTGAGTCAGCCTTCTAGAAGTTGGCTTCCGGAAGAAGTGGGATGATTGAAGGGATGATTGGCAGTTTGCCGCTGTTGGCCTTGACTAATTCATATTCATATTCGTCAGTGACTGACGGCTTTTTAAGGACAAAATGAATGGTGACCTTAGCATAAGAAATTACTCCAGAAACACCAGAAAATGTTAATGTTACTGGAGGATAAGGAAACAATGTTTAAAAAACAAACACAAAAGATATGTTTGGTTTGGTGTCCATATAACTCTTGATATTTAATATGAATGTTCCAAAAATAAATATAAATAATAAATATGTTAAAGGAAAAGTAAAGGAAATATATTAGCTTTAGTTTGATTCCTTACATCCCCAAATAAATGGAAAAAAAAGAACTAAGCGGATGAATTATTATTCGTGTGTATATGTATGTCTATGTATATTATCGTCAGTGGTTAAATATTATTAGTGTGGATATGTATGTCTATGTATATTACCGTCAGTGGTTAAATATTATTAGTGTGGATATGTATGTGTATGTATATTACTATCGGTGGTTAAATATTATTAGTGTGTATATGTATGTGTACGTATATTACTATCAGTGGTTAAATATTACTAGTGTGTATATGTATGTGTATGTATATTACTATCAGTGGTTAAATATTACTAGTGTGTATATGCATGTGTATGTACAGTTAGGCCCAAAAATATTTGGACAGTGACACAATCTTCATGATTTGGGCTCTGCATGCCACCACATTGGATTTGAAAAGAAACAACTACAATTGAAGTGCAGACTTTAAGGTTTAATTCAAGGGGTTGAACAAAAATATACGATTAAACATGTAGGAATTGTAGCTATTTTTATACAAACACTCTTCATTTCAGGGGCTCAAAAGTAATTGGACAAATAAACATAACCCCAAGTAAAATGTTACTTTTCAATATTTTGTTGAGAATCCTTTGCAGGCAATGACTGCCTGAAGTCTGGAACCCATGGACATCACCAAACGCTGGGTTTCCTCCTTTGTGATGCTTTGCCAGGCCTTTACTGCAGCGGTCTTCAGTTGTTGCTTGTTTGTGGGTCTTTCTGCCTTAAGTTTTGTCTTGAGCAAGTGAAATGCATGCTCGATTGGGTTGAGATCTGGTGATTGACTCGGCCATTGCAGAATATTCCACTTCTTTGCTTTAAAAAACACCTGGGTTGCTTTTGCAGTATGTTTTGGGTCATTGTCCATCTGTACTGTGAAGCGCCGTCCAATCAACTTTGCTGCATTTGGCTGAATCTGAGCAGAAAGTATATCCCTATACACTTCAGAATTCATCCGGCTGCTTCTGTCTTTTGTCACATCATCAATAAACACAAGTGACCCAGTGCCATTGGAAGCCATGCATCACACTGCCTCCACCATGTTTTACAGAAGATGTGGTGTGCTTTGGATCATGAGCTGTTCCAATTCTCCTCCAAACTTTCTTCTTCCCATCATTCTGGTACAGGGTGATCTTAGTCTCATCTGTCCAAAGAATGCTGTTCCAGAACTGGGTTGGCTTCTTCAGGTGTTTTTTGGCAAAGTCAATTCTGGCCTTTCTATGTTTGAGGCTGATTAATGGTTTGCACCTTGTGGTGAATCCTTTGTATTTACTCTCATGAAGTCTTCTCTTTATGGTAGACTTAGATACAGATACACCTACTTCCTGGAGAGTGTTCTTCACTTGAGTGGATGTTGTGAAGGGGTTTTTCTTCACCATGGAAAGAATTCTGCGATCATCCACCACTGTTGTCTTCTGTGGACGTCCAGGCCTTTTTGAGTTCCCAAGCTCACCAGTGCACTCTTTTTTTCTCAGAATGTACCAAACTGTTGATTTGGCCACTCCTAACATTTCTGCTATCTCTCTGATGGATTTCTTCTTTTTTTCAGCCTCGGGATGGTCTGTTTCACCTCCATTGAGAGCTCCTTTGACCGCATGTTGTGTGTTCACAGCAACAGCTTCCAAATGCAAACGCCACACCTGGAATCAACTCCAGACCTTTTAACTGCTTAATTGATGACAGGTTAATGAGGGAAGAGCCCATGCAGCGTTATTATTTTTTTTGTGCAGCCTTCTGAGTCAATTGTCCAATTACTTTTGGTCCCTTGAAAAAGAGGCGGCTACGTATTAAAGAGCTGTAATTCCTAAACCCTTGCTCCAATTTGGACGTGAATACTCTCAAATTACAGATGAGAGTCTGCACTTTAAGCCCATATTGATTATATAATTGTATCCTGAATATGTTTTCGTAAACAGCTAAAATAACAAAACTTGTGTCACTGTCCAAATATTTTTGGGCCTAACTGTATATTACTATCAGTGGTTGGTGATGGATTTAATAGCAATCTGGCAGGCTTAGTTTACTGTTCATGTAAATGGTGGCCGATAGAGATTATAGCGTACCAAACATTGTCCATGATCAGCACTGATCCATCGGGCATCATGGGAAGGTAGGAGCTGTTGTAGTTCGGGAGGATCCTAACGTCTCGCACACACACGTCCTCCTGGGAACTGGAGTTTAATACTAGGGGCAGACACGGACGCAGGAGAGAACAAAGGGGGGGGGGGGGGAGATTGGTAAAGAAAATGAACGAGAAGAGAAAGAAAGAGAGCATGAAGGGCAGTGAGAATCAAAAAAGAGAGGAGAGGAAAGAGAAAAGAATAAGAAAAGTAGAGAGACAGGAAGAAAGAGAGGAAGGGACAACAATGAGGTCAGCACACCATGGTTTTTCAAAGATAAACACTGATATGTCCATAGGAAACCGTCTATACATAGATGATTTGTACTATGAATAAATCATTCCAATGGTTCAACGATATTATGTGGCAGATTTTTTTACTACAGACGTTTTTCTCGAACAAAGGCATTCTGTTCAAAGAAGAACTAAACAAAAAAACGTGCAAAACTGGACAATGTTCTTTGAAGACATCAAGAGACACCATGCTACATGGAACATACGTGTGTGTGTGTGTGTGTGTGTGTGTGTGTGTGTGTGTGTGTGCAGTATCTGCACGTATGACACCGTGTTACACAACGGCCTAAATACTTGAACATACGTGTGTGTGTGTGTGTGTGTGTGTGTGTGTGTGTGTGTACTATCTGCACGTATGACGCAGTGTTACACAACAGCTTAAGTACTTGAACATACGAGCCATGCTCTCTCAGCCATTAGGAACGAGGCTCCGCTGCGTCATTCTTCAATTCTATTCTTTTCTTTTCTTTCTGTCCTTCTTACTCCTTTCCATCCATCTCCCTGTCCTATGCCATTCTTTCTCCCTCCCCCTTGCCTATCCCAGGATGAACAGCGTCGCTACTCCGGTGAAGTGGCGTTAATGTCCAGCTATAATCGGAATTACTTACAATGAAATGTCGTAAAGAGTCGTAAAGTTTACTTAGAACTTTTGGGATTAATGCAGGTTGGAATAAATCAACATGGCACACCGACGCCAAAATACCAGGCACGGATTGGACGCGGCACAACAGCACTATGGTGGCTGAGTGCAAAATATTAGACCACAGCAGTAGTATATATTGCGGAAAAGAAAATCCTGTTGAAAGTCCAGACATGAACACAAACCCGGAGGGGTTAAGAATGACCATGGAAGACGCTTGTTCATAACCAACTCAAACACCCACGTAAACTTTTCGCCTCACTCGCAGACAAACCCCTCGCTCCCCCGATCTGTCTTGAACTGGTTGAGGCTTTCGCTCGCCCTCATCCCCAATGCGTCCCTCTCAGCCCTACACATGCCCTACCAACTACCCAGGAGGCTCTTACTGCGCTAGTTAGTCTAACAACTCCTAAAGACTACAGCACACAGCCTTTCCCAGGGCACAGTCACGTGTCTCTGCTCGGGCAGCATTACATTAAACCGTTTTATGTTTTATTCATTACATTAAAGAAAAAGCAGGTTTGCCTTTAGCTGAAGTGACTTCAGCACCAGGCCACCATTTTGTTTTTCCTCTGGTGCAGCGTACTTTCCCCCCGCGATTTGCCTGGACTGGAACAAGATGGCTCGGCGTTGCCCTCGAACGACACAGCCCTCCAAGAACACTTCACACTGGCTCACCCCCATGTAGGAATTACTCACAATCCCTCCCACCGCCGGGGAGGAAGGTCGGAGGTCAAGTCAAGACTGATTGGTTTGCGCTCGCTGATTAAACTGGATCTTCTCGCACACAAAAGTCGTTTTTTTCTGCTTTTCTTTTCATCTTCTTCTGTACTTCTTTACTCTTAGGGCCGTATGCCCTAAAGGGTATGTTTGTTAGGGCAGCGTATTTGTCTTAACTTAACTCAAGGGGGGGGAAATGGAGTCAAAGGGCCTCAATCCCTCTTTCTTACAGCAGATAAGGTCCGTTTAGTCCGGTGGTGCGTGGTGGTTAAGAGCTCCCAGCCCGAGCTCATGTCTTTACGTGCTTGCACAGTTCCTGACAATGCGCATGAGGGTTTTAAAACAAACCCGTCCCCCCCCATCCCCCACCCCTTCTTTGTAGGTCAGGCATCCAAAAATATCAAGTATAAATTAGCTTATTTGAATAAAATAAAATAAAAGATATTGTCCGCAGAACAATGTGTATCGTTTTTACAAATGGTGTAACAGTATCAGTCTTCCCCACTATCTCTCATAACAGGTTTTATGGCTATTGGTGTAACAGTATTAATCTTACACCAATAGCCTTAAGGTCTGTCAGGAATTATACCGTCGCTGTCGTAGACCGTTATTAATCTCCCCCACCTACTTTGAAGGATAGTCAGGTTTTACAGCTAACATTATTAATCCCCCCCCCCTACTTTCAAGAACGATCAGGTGGCATAGCTGATGTGAAGGTGTTATAGCTATGATGTGAAAGTATCAATCTTCCTCACAAGAGTGCTTTAGATACAGTGCAATAGTATTAATTCCACCCCCACCACCTTTAAGTTTATTCCACTGTTATAGCCATGGTGTGGCTGTAATAATCTTCCCCCATGTCGTTAAGGTCAGACAGGCGCTATAGCTATAGGTGTGACTGTAATAATCTTCCCCCATGCCGTTAAGGTCAGTCGAGTGATATAGCTATGGTGTAACTGTATTAATCCCCAAACCCTCCTAACTTTATAATAATTATAGTGTAACCTAATAATCCTCCCCCCGGCAAGTGTTAGCGCTATGGCGTAACCTTAAAAACCTTCCCCCTTACCTTTGAGGACAGTCAGGTTTTGGAGCTATAGTGTAATCTTAATAACTTTCCCCTTTGCCTTTGAGGACAGTCAGGTGTTAGAGCTATGGTGTAACCTTAAAAACCTTCCCCCTTACCTTTGAGGACAGTTAGGTGCTTCCCAGAAATGGTCATCTGTTGACATTTCACAGCTGGCGGTGGGAGGACACTCAGCGTGGTGCTGACTGCGCACGGAGAGAAGAGGGGGAGGGAAGAGGAAGAGGGGGAAGGAAGAGGGGGCGAGAAAAGGGGGGAGGGAAGAGGGGGCGAGGAAGAGCGGGAGGTGAGAAGGGGAGGGAAGAGGAGGAGGGGGAGGGAAGAGGGGGAGGAAAGGGGGGTAGGGAAGAAGGGGAGGGTAGAGGGGGAGAGGAAAGGGGAGGGAAGAGGAGAAGGGAAGAGGAGGAGGCAAGAGCAGGAGGAGGAGGAGGGACAACAAACAGTGACTCGTCACTTAACAATGTAGGTACTGTACACTACACACTCAATAGGCATGAAAAGTCTGGATCAAAAAATATGGAAATAATTGTGGCTACAGAGTCATGTAACCATAGAGACGGAAGTAGATTTTTTCCATATACTTCCCTCAATAAAACTATCAAACGCTACAACCAAACCTGCCACCCGGCCCTCTATTCCACCCATCCGGCCCTGTGCAACTGAGACTGACCCTGGGCCTTGAAGGTGGTGAGGTCCTCCCTGAAGGTGAGTGTGGGGCAGCTCAGCTGCAGGACGGTGAGGTAGCCATGTTCCCTCACCTCCACCTTCTCCTCCTCCTGCTTCCACACCGTCACTATGATCTGAAACAGGGATTACAGGGGACAGAGGGGGGGACGTTAAATCCACACACACACACTCACACTCACAGACAGTAATTTCACATTTACCTATGCCTGCTTCCACACCGTCACTATGATCTGAAACAGGGATTACAGGGGACGGGAGGGGGGGACGGGGGCGGGGGGGTGCTAAACCCACACACACACACACCTTGGCCTTGAGTGTGTTGACAGGGAGTTTATCCAGAGAGACAGTCAAGGGGAAGATGACCTCATCGTTCAGCACCACCGGCTCCTCTAGAGGACCCTGAGAACAAGAGATGGGAACCGGTTATTACAGCGTGTGTGTGGGGGGGGGACAAAGTGAGAATGACAGAGAGAGAGAGAGAGAGAGAGAGAGAGAGAGAGAGAGAGAGAGAGAAAGAGAGAGAGAGAGAGAGAGAGAGAGAGAGAGACGTGAAGATAAAGAAAAGGGATTCATGGGCAAAGACAGCTCCTCCCATTTGTTGACCTTATGGATTTAGCCGTGTGTTTGAACGTGAGTCACTCGGGTAAGCCTATCATGTAGGTGGGATCAGTTGGCCGATGCAATTGTACACCGTCGCAACTGTGTTCCTTTAAGCAACCGCCTTTGTACAGCCTATATCTTAACCCTCAGGGGTCAGTGATTTGACAGGGCTGGCTGAGGACTAATGGTACTCAACCCGGAATCCAAACACCTGTTAGAAAAGCTTGTGAAAAGAGTTACATTTGACACCTGAAAGGTGGAATGTTTACCAAAGACAAGGCAACCTATGTTTTTAGACCAATAAACCAAAACATGATTTAAAACTTTCCCACGCTGAGGTTTTTTTGGCAGCCTGACTACTCGTTTATGAAACGGCCCAAGGGTTTATGTGTGTGTGTGTGTGTGTGTGTGTGTGTGTGTGTGTGCGCTTGTAACAAGTAGGCTGAAAAACGTCTGAGTGGTTTGCAAGCGATGTCTAGTCTGAGGAACAGGTATCGCCCTGTCTGCAGTGTTCTGACAAGCAGGTGCAAGCTTGTACTTTGCCAACTACTCCAGGCAAGGGGCCACCTCAATTTCAAGTTTGGACAACTCCAGAGGTGCTAAAATTAGGGTGACAGGTTTTTTTTTTTTGCCTAAGTACAAAAAAGGACCCCGCTAATAGCAAATTTGTGTTGTTGCACTTATTTTGTTTTAGAAAAACAGTAGAAAAGCAAAGCTGTCTTAGAGGTTCCAGTGTTTGTTTTATAAACGTCAGGTACAGAGGAAGTGGTTTAGCAGCAGTGACTGTGGTTTGACTACATGCAACTCGATTTTCTGGTCAACTCAGGAAATGTAAGAACTTCCTATATAAACAGGTAGACATTGAAGTAGACTGGGCCAAGAAAATGAAAAAGTGCACAACGTTGCAACATTTTAAGTACAATTGAATAGGTTGTTGTTGTTTTTTATCATGTTACCTGCACTGGTGCTCGTCGATACTGCCGTCCATCACTGGCCGAGCTATTGTGAATTAGAAGCGGTTTGCAGTCTCTAAAGACTCGATTCCTGTCCCGTGCAGGTGTGTCAGTCGCCCTGAATTCCCTCTCGTTTTGGTCCTCTTCTCCCCCGTCATCGCTACAGCTGCTGTTGTAGTCGTGGTTAAATTGTGGCCGTTGCTGTCGGTTTTCACCGGGGCAGACACTTGCCACTGCGGAGAGGGACCCCACCAGCTCCCTCCAAGCCGAACTATCAGTGTCACTCGTAACACAACTCCCCGCCTTTGTTGTCGCACCGTCTCTGGAGCGCAAAACTAATAGAAATTGCACTGTCTCACCGAGGTAGAGGTGGCTGCGTCGGGGAAGGCTCCTGTATTTGCCCGGGTCGGATAGGTCCGACATAGGAACGGCAGGGAAATACATAAAATATTCGCATTGTGATTCCATCATCACAACCATTACAGGCTAGCAAGCTAACGTTGGTTAGCTAGTTGACTGTGGATCCTAGTTAACGGCAAAATATGAACAATGTAAACCGTATTTCAGTATAACTGCCACGAATTATGCTTATCTTCTTGTGGTCAGCAAAGGAAAGCGGTTTTCAAATGGCTAGAATATTTACTTTGAGAAAAGCAAATATTCATTGAAGGGGCATCCATCCTTTTTCATCGCTGTCACTGGCCAACGCTCTCACTTGCAAGTGCAAGCTGCAGCCAGGCCTGTAACTAGAACACAGAGAGCGTTGTGTGTGTGTGGGCGAGGCATTACGAGTCAACCACCGACAGAAGCGTTTGGCAGACTTCAGTCTGAGGTTCTATAATGTTGTCTCTGAAATTCGATTTAGATAAAGGAAGATTCATGAAGACTGATGCGATCAAGGCTAATCAACTGTAAAGGGTAAAGTATGCATTGTACGGGACGTTACTTTTGTTAATACAATATAAGAGAGATAAGAGAAATGAGAAAATATATTTTTAAAAGATTGGCTTTATTTCATACAAGAAAACAAGTAACCCATTGAACGGGAAAACAGAGAGCAAGTCTTCTGACATTTTAAAGACATTTGTTTGAAATAAGGTAATTCAATAAATCCAGTAGCCTATACAGCTTCAGTTTTTTATCCAACTCAATCAACATTCTTACAACTTATCTTGAGAGAACAACTTCCAAATTTAATTGAATCAACTAATCAACTAAGGACTGTTGTAGTATTTATATTTTTCAGATGATTTTGTCAAACAAAAGAACTGAATGATCATTTGCTGAAGTGGAGGGACACAGATTTGAATCAAGAACCATTTTATTTTTTTTCAGTAGTGTTCCATTCTTCAACATACAGACACATTACGCAACATTGGTTCAATGTAAGTGTATTTGCATCAATAATAGTAAAGGGTAACAAAATAAGAGTCACAGTACCATTAATGTTCCAAAGTCCTTAATCAGACTGAAAAGCAAAAAAATTTAACAGTATGACGGTTCGGTTGCACACTAAAAAATGAAGCACAGCTTTGATCATTATGTGCAGTCCTTGAGAACTGATCAGTGTTTGTGTGTGTGTGTGTGTGTGTGTGTGTGTGTGTGTGTGTGTGTGTGTGTGCGTGCGTGCGTGCGTGCGTGCGTGTGTGTGTTCTAATGTAAATATACCCCATTCTCCCTTTGCATGCATACATACTTAAAGAAACAAGTAGGAGGGAAACTAATACTTCAACATTTCTGTGTTTGTGAGCATTTCTGTTAAAAAATAAACCATTGTGGTAATTATATTTTCATCATCTGTAGTTCTATGTGTATCATGGGCATATTGAGTGTATTTGAATTAATGTTCTTAAAATCCACAGTGAAGTCTTCAGAATAGATCCTTCCCTATCTCTTCAGAGAACATGTCTTTTTAAAGAATAAATGCAGTATGTACAGCAGGATATCAAAAAGAAAAATAATAAATACAGCACAGACAATTTTTTAAAAGCCCTGTTCTAAAGTGTACCATAATCTAAGGCAATTAAATAACTGCTTTAATAGTGTTTTGTGTGGAAATGGTTAGATTCCCTGTATTGCAGTGTACAATGAATGAAGACTGCTAACACAATTTTGCGTCAAAAATATCTTTCATTTCAACATAAACCATTTCATTTCTTTCTTCTCTCTGTTATGTCTACCTATCTTTTTGGACTTCAGGACTATCACTGAAATAAAACTACAGTAATGGAGGCATCAGAAGGGCTTTTAAATGAAAACCCAAGGTAACTGTAGTTCATAGAGACATTTAAAAACATTCAAAAAGGCAGACAGACTGAATGACAAGACAAGTCCGTTAACATACGTATGTGGAAGGTTCATAAAGTAATTCCAAACCGAGACCCCAGTTCACGAGGGGAAAGAGACTGACATGATGTGGAACTCTCTGACATCTGACTCCACACAATGCATGGGAGATACTGAAGGTCTCAGCTAAAGCGTTTGACAGAAATGAAACCTTGTTTGGAAAAAAAACACAAAAAAAACACGCGTCAGTTTCCTTAAAAAACAAAGATTACCACTGAGACTAAGTGTCATGGCGAGCAAGACTGCATCAACTGACACCCAACGCCACTGCGCTGCCTGCCCTCTGAAAAGTGACACTATTCAAAACCATGTGGGTTGAAATAACATCCTGCTGCATGTGACACTGTATCAAAGAAAATACGCACTCTTTCGTGAGTAGCTAGAAAAAGCTTCGTTCCTAAGAGGTAACAATCCCAAACTGGTTATATTTAAACAGATGCAACAGACCGTGATAGTTGAAACAAAACCTTTCAAGTAATTAACAATTAAATGAGACAATCCTGACATACTCATTTCTTACTCTTGTCATGATCAGCCTTAGTACCGTGTTCACCTTGCAAAATTCTAGCCAATACGTTAAAAAAATTTGATTTCTAAGTCAATTCAGCTCAGATAGGTTTAAGAAAGAACAACAGTCCTATTTCAGTTTGCACTAAACTAGACTGTGTTGAACTAGACTGTGTTGAACTAGACTGTGTTGAACTAGACTGTGTTGAACTAGACTGTGTTGAACTAGACTGTCAGCAAACGTGTACGGTGTTGGACAAGCAGGTTGGTCTTGCGGTGTAGTAGCGTGTTGACGGGGCTGGACAAGCAGGTGGTCTTAACAGTGAAGTGGAATAATCTTGGACAAGCAGCACTGCAGTGAAACAATACGACATATACCTTGGTATCAGCAAACGTGTACGGTGCTGGACAAGCAGGTGGTCTTGCGGTGTAGTAGCGTGTACGGGGCTTGACCAGCAGGGGGTCTTGCGGTGTAGTAACGTGTACAGGGCTTGACTAGCAGGTGGTCTTGCGGTGTAGTAGCGTGTACGGTGCTTGACAAGCAGGTGGTCTTGCGGTGTAGTACCAACCAGTTCTGTCACTTCAAAAGCTTCCTTGCCAGAGGGCCTGACTGACTGTATGACTTAATTGTTTCTGTGTGTGTGTGTTGAGCAGGGAGAGTGCACCATAACGAGACCATTCCATAACTCATGAAGCTTAGCTAGAACACACTGCAGAGTATGTGGCCCGTCAGTACAATACAAAAGGTAAAGGTGAGTGTTTCGATGTCTGAAGGTGGAGTCAGACTGTGTGTCTGTTTGTGTTACGCGTGTGTCAAATGCATAGCATGCAAGACACTTTCACAGGTGTGTCCGTGCAAATGTCCACGTGTAAGTGAGTAGGAAATGAGGTAAATGAGGGCTGAATTGGAGCTCGCGTTATTCACGCACAAGTCAAAGGAAGAGATCATTTGCGAGAGAGAAAAAAACACAGTATGCAGTGTCACAGAATCTGAATTAGGAATTCAGATTGGAATGAAAAGACCATTCCACTCCTGTGAATTTTCACCAATGACTTCCATTGAAATTGGGGTTAGAAATGTCGTTGACAGAATTCCAAGGGAGGGGGTAGATATTCAGACTTGCATTCCTCCCATTGCCACAGTCAAAGTAAAGCCACAGTGATGTGTGTGTGTGTGTGTGTGTGTGTGTGTGTGTGTGTGTGTGTGTGTGTGTGTGTGTGTGTGTGTGTGTGTGTGTGTGTATCTGAGGCAAATAGCCACAGGTTCCAAGGCATGCGTCAGTGGGAGCATGCAAATCACTGGAATGGATGTGCATCTTATCCCTTTAACCTCTCCTATAGGCATGTGTGTGACTATCTGCTTGCTATTTAGCTTTAGGTTTGAGAACAAAAAAAATCAATCAATGACCAGAGCTTAAAAAAAAGACAACTACCCTAGTTTTTGAGCGCGCAAGTGTAGCGGTAACGGTAAAAACGTAACCGTTGGACCTTGACATCCTGTATTCAACATTTGCCAAAGCAACAGAAATAATACTGATCTCATCTGAAGTCCTACTGTCATAAAATATTCACATTCGCCAGAGCGCAAAGATACTCTGCGTCCACATGAAAACAAAAAGGGGAACTGTGAACAGGATCCAGAAGTGTGCAAGTCAGTGGAGGTGCAAAACGGGAAAGTCTTCCTCAAGAATCTTATTTTCTCTCCATCCTGTTTTCAAAACGGACTCAGAGTCAAGTGGTTGTAACAGTTTAAAGGCGATAGGGAGGAAGGAGGTAAGGTAGGTAGGTCGGTGGACAGTGGGTGGATAGGTAGCGAGCCGTCTCCTCCTCTCCCCCTCTCCTCTCCTCCTCCTCCCCTCCTCTCCCTCCTCTCCTCCTCCTCATAGGGAAGCGGTTTGGTTAGTCTTCACCCACTGCTTCCCATCCCAACTCCAGTTCCACTTCTCATCCCCCGCTTTACCCCCCCCTCCCCCCCCTCTCCTCCTCCTCCCCCTCCCCCTCCTCCTCCTCCAAAGCCCCTCTCTCCTGTCCTGGCGGAGCCCGAGGAGTCTCTCCTGGCGTTGGGCCTCAGTCCCGGCGCGATGGGGGCCTGTCCTGGAGCCTGAGGAGGCTGGGGCTGCCGGGGGAACTGCCTGGCGTCCAGCACGTCCTTGTACTGGATCTCGGGCCGGATCATCCGCAGACAGGCCTGCCGGGTGACGTTGTCCAGGCCCGGCTGCAGCTCGTAGCCCAGGATCTTCACCAGGCCGCTCTGGAAGGGCCGGATGGTCTTGTCGCGGATGCGCTGGGCCTCCACGGGCCTCCCGTTGTCCCGCAGGCAGACGCGGGCCAGCACCTCCCGCCGCGTGCGCAGCAGCGCCACCTCCTGGTTCATGCGCTGGCGCCCGAAGCGCTCCACGTCCGCCCAGAAGGTGCGGTTGAAGGCCCGGTAGAGGTGCCAGTCCAGGGCGTTCCACTCCCTCAGCCTCCGCCGCTGCTCCTCCGTCAGGCTGAGGTCGGGCGTCTTGGGCGGCGAGCGGCCGGCCCCCGCCCCCACCACCGCCCCGGCGGCCGCCGCGGCCTTGCCCACCCAGCTGCCGCCGGCCCCGTCCCCACCGCCCCCCCCGCCGCCGCCGGGCTTCTGCTGCCGGGCGTTGAGGCTGAAGGAGACGACGGCATCCAGCGGCCAGCAGAGGGCGTGGCGGAGGAGCACCATGGACTGGTCGAAGTGCTCCGAGATCAGGACGAGCTGGAAGGCGCGCCGCACGGCCTCCTCGCCGCGCCGCGCCAGCGCCTCCGAGAAGTTGGCGTTGTTGTCCATGCCGAAGTCGAACCACAGGAGGTTGCGGGCGTAGTGGTTGTTGCGCAGGCGGGGGTCGTAGTGCCTCCGGGGGTCGTCGGCGAAGTCGCCCAGGCCCTTGGCCTTGCGGAAGGCCGGGGCCACCTCCTTGTAGTAGGCGAAGGAGGACTCGGCGAGCGCCACGGGGTCACGGAGGATGGAGAAGTAGAAGGTGTCTTCGGGCATCACCTTCTCCACCTAGAGGGGGGAGACCGGGGGAGGGAGGAGGGGGAGACCGAGGGAGGGGGAGGAGACAGGGTCGGGCACAAGGGGAGAGAGGAAGGAGGAGAGGAATAGGGGATCATTTAGATGAGTCAACAGTTAACTAGAGGATGTTACTAAAAGCACCCCCTTTTCTCCTGATACAATTCTTCATTCTACATTCACGTCAGGCCGCCAGGCCCCAGTACGACAGAACGTGCAGTTTGGGCAAATGCCAGAAGGGCCGGTCCAATATTTGACTCTTCTGGGCCGGTCTGCCTTGTTGTTTAATATAACGTCAACAATGATTCAAGAATATTTTGCATTCAATAACTTTTACAAGATGCGCGACAATAAAAGGTGAGGATATTTATTGCCCTATATTTCTTTGGTAGTGGGTCGACCAAGGCGTTAAATGCCACAACCAAAGTTTGGTCCCAGTCTGGCCCTGACTCACGGTACACACCAAGCTGAACTGAAATACCTGTCTGCGTTCAAGAATAATGAGCGTTTAAAGTAAAAAAAAAAAATAGTCCAACCAAAGGTCAACTAATACAAATCCTACCCTGGTTATATTTGCCTGCTAAGAATGAAACCACATGAACTTAACCAACCATTAGGTGCCATTGGAATAGCATGGAAACCGCTGCTATGCAAACACGTCCGTGTTACTCAAGCACTTAGGCGTGAGAAAAGGCTTCTTCTGGGAACAATGGCATTGACTTGGAGTCGTCTTGTTCCAACGTCTTATGTCCCGGTTGGTTAACTATCACCTCCTACACGTCATTCAAACTGAGCCCCTTATCGCACTTGCGAGTGGGCTTCTTCATGGGCTAGCCAACACATTATAAACCACCCTGGAAATAAGGACACGATTTCCAAAAATCTCTTCTAACATAATACCATACTGACATACAAACTGAGCCGTTTACGCATGTGCCTTCACTGTTATAAACCATATGCTGTAAAAAAAAAAAAAAACTTAAAATGTTGACGTCAATATCACTGGGCGGCGCTCACCTCCTGCCTGTTAAACCGCATGTGGTTCCCCATGATGTCGAAGGTGACGGCGCGCGGCCCGCGGTACCCTTTGACCCGGTGAGCGTTGAAGGGCAGCGGGTAGCCCAGCTGGTAGCCCAGCGGCAAGGCAAAGCGGAGGCGGTGCTCCTCGCCGAAGCGGTACAGCATGTTGAGCACGGTGCTGCTGGCCGTCTTGTGGGTCTTCAGGAACATGACGTGGCTGTGGGGCCGGCAGGAGCCCAGCGAGGGGCCCTGGGAGTCCGAGGAGGAGAAGAGCGAGCGCACCCGCTCCGTCTGCAGACTGGAGGGAGGAAGGAGGGAAGAGGGGGGAGAGGGGGGGAGAGGGGAGGGACGGGGCAGGGGGGGGGGGGGGGTGGAGAAGGAGGTGAAATGGTTATTTAGACAAATGAAAGCGGACAAAGGTGACAGTTTCTGCAGTTGAACATCTTGTCTGGAGAACAGTGAGAACGGTTAGATGGTTCAAAATACTTCAACGAAAAGGAGATCTGTGTCTTTAATGTTAAAAAAAAATCTGTCTTTAACATTGAACTATCAAACACTTAACAAAGTCCCGGGTGTGTGTGGAAAATGCACTCCCCTGGGAGAGGCTGGGATCATACTTGCCAACCTTGAAACCTAAAAAATCTGGAGGATTTCCAAACAAAAGTGTTTCTCTATACAAAAAAAAAACATTTTTATAGAGAATTGTCAGGAGGGAAAATCAGGAGGGTTGGCAACTATGGCTGAGATTGAAACACGATTTGCGAAACAAACTACAACAGTTCAGACCTGTAACTGCCTAATAAAGGCTAGATAACCAAAATAGTTGTGTTTTTTTTATATAAATCAAGATGCAAACTGAGTTATTTATACTCAATTTTCTTGAAGCGGAACAGAAATGTCCATCGGTAAAAAAAGGAGAACCGATCATTCCAATGGTCTCCGTCTGGCTCTCTCTGCTCCCCACGCGCCCTCCGTCACAACAGAAGGTTGACGAGGGGGACGGGAACCCTCACAGGGCTACAGAGGCTACGGAGAAACGGGACAAAGATGGGGAGGGGCGACGAAAAGGGAATGCGTGTGTGTGTGTATGTGTGTGTGTGTGTGTGTGCGTGCGCGCGTGCTCACGTGTGTAAATGTGTTATGTTTATCTTGTGCTAATGTTAGAATAAATAATGCAAATCCATCCTCGTAGTGTATGTAGAAAATAACAGCGAGCGAGAGAGACAGAGAGAGAGTATATGGGGAGGGAGAAAGAAAGACAGAGGGAGAGAGAGAGAGAGAGAGAGAGAGAGAGAGAGAGAGAGAGAGAGAGAGAGAGAGAGAGAGAGAGAGAGAGAGAGAGAGAGAGAGAGAGAGAGAGAGAGAGAGAGAGAGAGAGAGAGAGAGAGCGAGTGAGTGTACGGGGGAGGGAGAACGAGGGGCACTTAGAAAAGGACAAGAGGGGCCTGGAGAGTGGAAAATGGAGAGGAGAGCTGCGCAGATGCCCCAGATCAATAAGAACGGGAATATGGCAGTTAGAAACGCTCTAAGAGCCAACCAAACAGTAACACGGCTCCATGGGTTTTCCCCCCGGAGCATAGTTAAAGACTACGAGGGCTGGAGGCTCAGACAAATGGACCTGATGGCCTGCAGTGCCAGATTACATCAGTCTGCTAGTGCTAGCATGTTTTGCAGAATTCCATCCAATAGTCAATTATTATCATTATTACTTCTTTGTTTATGTTTTTTTGACAGCAACAATGCTAAAAAAAAACATGTCGGTCTATGGGCAAAAACAGTTAATCATACGCTAAGAAACAGTGGTATGTTTTGCACTGCTAAAATAATCTCTTCGAGCAGGGAGAAATAGGCTACCCCTAAACACATAAGCCTCCCTTAGGAAGTCATTAGGGCCTCAGAAAAAAAAACAGATCAAGATATTACAGAAGATCTCTAAAGCGCCTTGTGTTTTGGTCATGGGCTGCTGGTAGCTGAGCGGGCTGCTGGTAGCTGAGCGCCGCTACTGTGTGCTGTCAAACCAGAATTGGTAACTCAAAAAATGCCGTAGTTTTGTTCTATCGCCTCGTGGCGTTTGCAAGGCCACGTTGTAGAGGATAATTAATTATCACAAGGGTTGCCCAACGTGGTGAGCAAATGGAAGGACCTATTCATATGGATCTATGTGAAAACATAAAAAAGGTGTCATGCGTTTCACACATTATTCATTCCCATATGTTTGTAATGTAGAAGTCATACACCGTAAAAGTAGGTTTCATTAATTGCGCTGGTTGTCAAGCAGACCTGTCGGAACACATCAAAACTGTAGTTACGTAACACATTTCATTAACGTCGTGTAGAATGAGCACAGAAAGCCGGCCGAGGAAATAAAATTAAACTGGTAGAAAAGATGCCACACGTTGAATAATAGATATGTAAAACGTATACAATTTACATGATTATATAATAATATAATTTTGTAATTGAAATAAATCTTTGGCCATATCTAAAAAGTTTTTGATGGAGTGTTAAAGAAGACAGCGAAGAAATCTGCTATATCTACTAATAACAATGTTGACATTGAAAGGACCCTTGTGTAAACACAATGGAGAAAAGCTGCATTACAGGGGGCGTAAATGTGATCTTATTTTCTCAGTAAGTATTGGCTACATAAATCTTAGGGCAAAGATCATGCTAGTGTTTGCAGAAGCACTTCTTACGAAACGGGAAAACTCCCAAGGAGTGTGCTGAGTCTTTTCGTGGCCAGGGACCACTTCTCTGAAGGAACGTTCTCTCGGATAGACTACTCCTGTGCCTACTCCTCCGCGTAATAGGCAAATGTTATGCTGAAAAAATGTACTTTTAGATTACACCAAAATGCCTCCTGCCTTAGCCTTAACACCAAACCCTACAGTAATAAACAAAATAACCAATGGGAGGAAGATGGGGTCTCAAAGAGTGCGTGTGTGCATACTCTTTAGCATGATTGGCGAATTGCTATACAGAAAAATGTACTTTAAGATTACACAGAAATGTCTCCTAGATTCTTAGCCAGGAGAAGGTGAATGGGGTCACATCATGTAACTCGACTGTGACAGCAGGTGATATGTGCGTGTGTCTACACAGTGCGGTCAGAGAAAGGATGACCTGAATCATTAATTTATCTCTGTGTTTCTCTCTCTCTCTCTCTCACTCACTCTCTCTCTCTCTCTTTCTCTCTCTCTCTCTCTCTCGTCACACTCTTTGGAGACAAAGTGAAAGTATTATCCCCAGCCAGTGACCTCAACATGACAATGAGACTTGTTATTGTTTATGAGGGAGACGGTGACAGACGGGAGAGATAGATAGAGAGATGGCAATATGTGTTTAGAGTGTCGGCAGTTTTGCCTGTGTGTGTGCATGGCAGAAAGTGCTTGTTTGTGTCTTGTGTTTAGGTTTGTGTGGGTGTTTCTGTTTTGAAAGTGTACACACGTATGCGTGCTTTTGTGCGTGGGAGTTTCTGTTTTGAATGTGTATATGCGTGTGTGTGTGCGTGTCTTTCTCCCCAACCTCTTGTTGTAGATAACTCCCAGGAGCTGTCCGGCAAAGGCGATGGCCACAAACACCAGCAGGGCCTTCCAGAGCCACAGGGGACCCAGCCGACCACAGCCCAGCCACCGCATCCTCCTGGGGGTGAGGAGAGATAGGGACGGTCAGTGGAGAAATATGTGAGATAGGGGGAGGTGATGAAGGGAGGAGAGGGAGCAAGAGATAGAGGTAAATAGAACAGTAAGGTAAATATAAAAAGAGAGGGAATGGGGAAATACATACACAAGATACATAAAAGGAGGGGAAAGAGAGGAGAGAGAGAGAGAGAGAGAGAGAGAGAGAGAGAGAGAGAGAGAGAGAGAGAGAGAGAGAGGGTAAATACAAAGTTTGGAAAATAAAATGGAGGAGAGAAAGAACAAATGTGGGTGGATGGTGAGAAATTATTAAAGCAAACACAAGGGAAAAAAGGAAAGAGAGAGAAAGGGAGTGAGACGAGGGGGTGAGGGAAAGAAGAGAGATAAAGCTAGAGTCAGAAAATAAAATGACTGATGTTGTTGTTGTGAAGAAAGCTCCTATGCAAATCTTCAATCAGCGATCATGTAGAAATGTCACATAGTTGCATTAGAGTTCACTATAGTATTCACACATACAAGAGGGTCATGTATTAGGGACATTGTGCACTCAACAAAATATTGAGTTTATTTCAGGCGTGTGTTCAAAGCTCAAATACGTCCACTGTATAAAAGGTTTCCCAATCCATTTTACATCTCACAACATCGATGCGTAATACCTGTCTTACGACAGGTTATAAGTTAATGATTACCATGTTTAAAAGCTGCATTGGAATAATAAATGGAACGCAGAAAAACCGCCAGTGAAAAGTTAACACCCGAAGCATTCGATTTAACACCAACTTCATCTCTATCAACACCAACACCACTACTTCATGATCACTTAGCGTGTAAAGAAACGTCGACCCTGACATCTTAACACTGGGGATTTGACGAATGTACACTGTAAAGCATGGATCCATGCTGATTTTTGACACTTCGGGTGTGTTAATGTAACACTGGCGATGTTGCTTACTGTGGACAATGAGCCAAGGCAGGTATGTCTGATCATCAAATCTGATAAGGGAAGCGTGTATTTCACTTGGCTAGACACAAAACAAATTGCTAAACTTGAGGAAGTAGGCTATGGTTAGAAACCAAGCAATTGCAGTCTGCTAGACAGTCTGATCTTTCAACGCAAACTGTCAGCATGTTCATGTTTGCGAAATAAGAAATTCCACTATAGTTGTCTGCGTGCAATTTGCGCAGAATGACACAAAAAAATAGCCCGCATATTGATGAGTTGTTACTATAAAAAGTAATTGTTCATGCATCATCCGCTGAAGTCATTTTTGAAGTCAGTAAATGCTGCACAATCCGTGCAAATCAAGGCACCCATGGGCTTGCGAGAGAGAAATGATACCACAGACAGTAGACTACAACCTATAGTGACACTACCAAAGGAGCAACCGATTTGCAAAGAATTCGGGTTAAATTGCCAAGACACGCAATGTAACGCTTGATCATTCATTGCTCAGCCGGGGGGGGGGGGGGGCACAGCTGAATGAGACTTCAGCGACGGCACGAATAAGGCCTTTGTTTGAAAAGAAGGGATTGGTTGGTTCACGCTTGTTCTTTGCAGCTCTGCTTTTATCTGCTGTGTTAATCAATCACCGGATTCGTTATTGATCCCTTGTCGGATTCTTTCTCTCTCCCCGCCACTTTCATAACCACCTGGCCCTGTTCTACTGCAACCGGACGTTTATCGGTATTCTTACCTCGTTCTCCGTCTGAAAACCATGATAGAACCGGGTCGGTGTCGGTGGTGTTTTTATGCAGCTGCGCTTGGCGGTGGCAACCACGGTGCATCTCGAAGGTTCAACAGTAGCGAGTCCGCTAAGTTTATAAATCAAGCCATCGAAAAAGGCTGCGGTACAAAATATATTTTATTTTTATCCTTTCGAATTTCCTTAGGTGTCCTTCCTATACAATAGCTAGCTGACGCTGTAAAATAAGACGTCTTCTTTGCAGTGGTTGATGACACGCTCCATTTGTTTCGCTCATTCCTAGGTAAAAAGGCTGGTTATGACGAAGAGAATGGTTGGCTATATATGTGTGTGCAGAAGAGGGAGTCTCACACACACACACACACACACGCACACACACAAACACACACAGAGATTGCTGGCTGCTTGGGAGTGGCGTGCTGACGTCATACATCAACCCTTTGGCTCATTCGCTTGAATGATGCTGACAAAGATCTACCCAGGCGCAGGACAGACAGAGAGAAAGATGGACAAGAACAAAAAGAAAACGAACAAAAAGAGAGGTAAAAGTCGGATGGATTATGCTGCTTTATTGAGCCAAGGGGTATCTATACTGAGGCAATCTTCGGGGGAGTCTTGCATAATCAAATATTACAATATTAATATAGATTAAGCTATCACAAATAAATTCACAGCGTGAATAAAAAAATATGAACCAACCGACCCCAAGCTGCGGAGTTTGATAAAAACCATATATTAAGTTCTGAATGTCAATATGACAAGTGGTATACTGGTAATTATTTTCTAAATATTTACTCAGTGTCTCACTGTGCAACGTGTTCTCTCGCCTTGTGCGGCGTGCGTGCCCCAACCACTGAAGCTCTTTATGGATCATCACAGTGACCCCGAGGGTCCCGACTACCCTTATACAGTTGTTCACGATTGCTAAAACACAAAATTCCATTCTCTGAAGCAAATCATCAGTGGCCTAAACCCATTTGTCAAATCATTAACCCTTTTGTCAAAACCTTAAACAATTTTAGTTAGTTAGACACAATTAGCAAAACCCTTAGCCTATCACTCTCTAAAACACAATTCACGTTGTGATTCACTAGTGTGGCAAAATGGTAAACACTAGCATCAAAAGTTAAACACAACTTCAACACAGTTGTCATCGTTAAAACACAACGACAAAAAATACTTTACACTTGTTTCAAATTATGTGATCAAGCCAATTGTATAATACAGAATACAGTTATTCACAATTGCAATACACATTTCTTCAAACCTTCACTCATTTTCTCAAAATGTACAGTAAAACAAATCCAAATCTTCAGAAACAGTCATTTCTGATTAAATTCAATGGTGACTTGAGGATCTCACCCCTCCTGGAAATTCAGGCAACAGTAAAAGACGTGATGCAGAGACAGAATTACAGTAATCACCCATTGACTTTGATTTTGCAGTTGCAAAATTGTTTGGAGTGTACTGTAATGTGCTATTAATTTACTGTAGTTATCTTTGTTCTTTGGGTTACTGTATTTTTTGCAAGGACTATGCAATACTGTATTACGTTGCAGTACTTACAGTATACAATACAGTAAATTCACTGCGTTCACTGTTGCGATTACTATTATACTTCTGTTTTTGCAAAATGTGTTTTCTATTATACAATGAAAAAAAGAAAAACTTACTAACAACAAAAAACTAACTATATGCCCTGGACGCTGTGTTCTCCATTTTCTGATGTAGTGTCTAATAAATGCTCTATGTTTGTTATATTTTGACTGGATGTGTTTATGATTTGAAAGAATTGTTTGATTTCTGCCAAAAGAGTCAGGGGTTATGTGAATATAGTTTGAATTTTTGGATTTGTGTTTAAAGTTTAGAGAAAATGGGGCAAAGTTTCAAGAAATGTGTTTTAGAAATTGTGAAGAACTGTAAGTAATAATATTAATAACTGTATAAGAAACTGGTTATGATTGATGGAAGTTTACAGTAAAAGAAAAGAAAATGAGCATCATCTCTACCGGTTTTGTAAAGGCTCTTTATACTGTCTGTTTCACTTTTGGTTTTAAGTGTGTTTTAACACCTCGCTGCAGTCAAGGCTATATTCAAGTGCATGGTGATTCAAGCATGGTGATTCAAGCATTGACAAACCATTTCAAACATCTTTAACATATTTACAGTTATTGTCTTTCCAGGATTTGTTATAGAGTGGACGTATTGACAGTGGTTTAAGGGGATAATAATGTTGTTAGTACTAAAATGTCTGGGATCAGTTATTGCCCCGAGGGGAAAGTTCGTTTGAGGGGTACAAAAGTGGTGCCCCTCCCCTAGTTCACTCAGTGGAGCTTATAAAAGTAAAATTCAGCAAATCCGGAGGAAAGAGTCCTCTTTTCTATAGACACCCAAAGCGCTTAAAACTGTATGGGGGGGATTCACAGTTTGGTCGCCAATCTACAATGTCTGCCATAGGTCTCTGCACAGGGAGGCAACTGGAGAGGACTGCTCAAAGGTGTTTTTTTTTGTCATCAGACAAAGAGGGTTTCTATAGATATGGCATTATAGCATCTTGCAAGTCCTTTTATTGTTTTTATGTTTATACGTTGTACAGCACCTTGTAACTCTGGTTTCGAAAGGCATTTTATAAATAAAATGTACTTACTTACTAACTTACTTACTTACTTACTATACTCTATCAAACCACATTTTCAACCTGTAGTTGCTATACACACTATTGGGACTTAGAAAAGACAAGGTCATGATCACATAGTGTCTAATTAAAAAGACCAGTTGACTAATGGTACAGTCGCAAATATAACTAATTTGAAACTGTGCAGATTTGGTCCTATACGACCTACAAAAAGAGTACAATGACAGGTATTCTTTTGGACTGTGAATTGAACCGCTGCATACCGCCTTGAGTCTAAGGTCACCAGAAGGAAGGCCTCTGCCGACTGCTATTCGCTCTGCTGATTCTGGTCGCACGATCTCCACTCCACTGCGCTCTGCCGCCAGATGTCGCCTTGTTGCCCCCTCACTCAGTGCCAAGGGCAGCCTGGCACTCCGGTCACGACTGTTCTCTGTCCTTGTCCCTCAGTGGTGGAATGACCTCCCCACGAACATTAGGACCGTAATGTCTCTGTCCACTTGCGTCGAAACTTAGACTCACCTGTTTCGACTTTATTTTGGTTCTTAAATGTAATATGTTGCATCTGCCTTGCACTTACATTTGATATACTAAGTAATTGTTTGTACTAAGAAATTGTTATATAGTAGGTTTGGTTGATGGTTTTGTTTCCTGGTGTTTAATATAGCACTTCCTTCGCTGTATCTAGGTGATTAGGTCAGGGGATGCACTTATCTTATCCACCTGACTTGTGGGTTTTTATGCTGAAAAAGTGAAACGACTGTGCCATTAATCTGAAGTACATTTTTACATTGATCCAATTATAAATCATGATTTCCGGTTTGAACCAATTTTTTTTCAGGTTGCCTTAAAGCAAATAAGGCAAAAATTTAAATAATTTAACCGAAATCGTATTTTGCATTGAAAACATACATTCCCCTTAAGGCAACACAATTTAGAATTCTTACATTGCTTTTAAGAGATTTCTTGGACAACAGAGGAACTTTACTTTCTTAACGAAGTAAACACGGACAGCAAAACTCGACAGGGACGGATGTGTGTCACGTGACCTGTTACATCATGTGGTCATCTGAAATTAAAACCTTTGGTTTGAAGTGAAAATACGATTTCGTTAAATTATTTCAATCAAGTTGTTCTGTGGGGAGTGTTATTTGCTTTAAGGCAACCTGGAAAAATTAGGTTTAAACCAGAAATTATGATTTTTAATTGGACCAATGTAAAAATGTAGTTTAGATTAATGGCACAGTAGTTTCACTTTTTTCAGTGATACTTCTACTTTTGTCTCTATATAAAAATAAATAAAAAAGGTCAACTTTATTTTTTGTTGGCAAACTCTAATAAGGGTGCATCTGTTTGACTAAGTAATTTAATTAGGCTACAGAATGCATTGCTTCTAAGTTGCTTTGCATGAACATGTAAAGAAGGGTTATTCTAGAGCCAGTGGAGGGAGACTAAAATATTGACTATCTATACAGTGAATAGTTCATAACTAATGTCAATTTAAAGAAAGAACTACCCTGACCCCAGGACAGCAGCTGTTACGTAAAATAATCTCTCTCTGATGCCTATAGAAATGACACACAAAACCCATTCTTATAATATTTTGAATGTCCAAACATTGTATAGATCTAACCGCCATTTCTTCTCAACCCATTTTGACAACAGTCAAACTCGGGCACCGCGTTCATTTCCCGTCTTAATGCGCCACTGGACGCGCTCGGAGCGGAGCGATGATGTGAGATAATTGATGAGATGCCACCACCAGCCAAGGCTGGTCTTTACACGGCGGAGGTCAGTGGAGTGGACACACAGACTGGGACTTTGCCCGGGCAGGATTTCATTCCAACAGAGATGGTCCTTTTTTCTTTGTTCCTTACATAACTTTCATTATGATGCCAGCTTTGGACTGTAATTCCATTATCTATGTTATTCATAATATATGATAACTTTCTTCCAATGTGACTGAAACACTGAGGCTATGGTTAGCCTAACTTTAAAAATGTAACGTTAAAACAATTTAACTTAAACCTTTAATAATAGCTAATAGGCTTTAGATACTGTCCTCTGCTAAAGAAAATAAGAGGCGCGCCACTGCCACTTCCACAGTGCTTGGGGGAACTTTGGGGACTGCTTTTTATTACTACTTTCACTCAAAAATGTAGTCCTTTCAAAGGCTGCCTCATGGTATGTTGGGAAGGATTTAACAGTGGTGGTGAGCAATTGCATGGAAATGCGTCTAAATCGGTATTGTATATATATATTGTGAAATTTCCAACATTAATAGACTTACAATTCCTTTTATAATGGCAATTATAACGATTATGAAAAATGATTGCATCAACTGAGAAGATTGCGATCAGGCGATCATATTAATAATCGTAACACCCACCCCAAACAACAACAACAACAACAACAACAACAACTACAACAACAACGCTACCGGAAACTATCTGGTATGAACACAGAAAATCCCATTGCAGAAGCAGATGCGCTAAAAGAAGCCTTAAAGAGAGCGTGGCCTTCACACCCTATGCCCCTCAGTTCACATGTCAAGTTAAACCCCTGTGAAGATCTGTAACGTTACACTGCAGCTACTGCTTTACGTTAGTAATGCTTAACAAACTACACCTCTGGGGAATAACACACAGACTATATTCTCCATAATGTCCACGCTGGCATTAAGGTCGTCTGTTTTCTGGGTTGGCCTATTGGGAAATAAACTGCTTGAAATTGGATTTCCATTCCTCACAGAATAAACTTTATTTGTCCATCAAATTTGTGGGGATGCCATACCCTTTATGCAATCATTTGCCTACAAATTATTTTCCATGTGTCTTGCATGTCTAGCATAAAATGTTCCAAAAAGCTTATAGTCTATTGCAATGCTTGTAAACCGAAAATTAACAATAATTGGATCCGAACCCACGCCTTCAACGAGACTGCAGCCTTAATCTAGGGCCTCAGACCCCTCGGCCACACTAATCCCAATCTAATTCCTTTACCTGTAATCAATATTTCAAACAAATGGAAGGAGGTCGTTTTAAGTGATCTATCTTACTCTGAGTAGAGCAACAATAATAAGGTGTTATAAAATAAGATAAGATATGAAAGCTGCCTCCATAGTTTGGTATTTGTAAATGGACAAAGGGTGACTTAAACACTAGGTATGAGTCATTGTTACTATGCTTAGCCAAACTTTTATTTTTCTTCTTCAAAACTTGACCTTGACCTCTTTCCCTATCCTCAGCAAGCAAAGCCACAAACAATGAAACACACCAACTGTCTGGGCTAGAGAGAAAACAGTTTAAACTAAAACAACAATAACAACGCTACCTGAAACTATTTGGGGTGAACACAGAACCCCTCATTAAAGAGAAGGCAGGAAGAAGCATTAACTGAGACCCCCCCTACAGCCCTCGGTACATGCCAAGTTAAACCCATGTGAAGATCAGTGACGCTACCCTGCAGCTGCTACTGTACATTTAGTGTTGTCTATCTCCTCTGGGGAATAATACACCATATATTCTTTCTCTATAATGTCCTGGCCTTGCTGGCATTTGAGTCGTCTGTTTTTGTAGGTCGACCTAGTGGGAAATAAACTGCTTATAAGTCTAAAATAAAAATAAGTCTAACTCTTATTTTTTTCTTCGTTTAAGTTTCAAGTTCAAGTTTCAAGTTTTATTGGTCATATGCAATTAACACAGGGCCAACATGCAATGAAATGTGCTGGACGAGAGTCGGTCAACTCAGCAGGATAAAGTACAAGTTTAAAATACAAAATCTAAAAATACTAAATATAAGTAAAAAATAGACTTGACCTCCTTTCCTACCATCTGCAAGCAATGCCATCAAGAAAAGGCACGCAAGAAGATAGATGGTTTAGACGACAACAACACTTCCTGAAACTGTTTCTAACGAGCCATGAAACTCCTATTGCATCCCATTGCCATGTTTCTTGGATATTCACAATATTATTTACAACATGCTGTCAACAAACAATAAACAATCATTGACAGCGGTGGGATTCAAACCCACGCCCCACGAAGAGGCTGGAGCTTAATTCCAGCCCCTTTGGCCACGCTATCTAATGTTATTTCAGCCATAAAAATGGACGGTATTAAGTGACCGTATTCTGTATAGGGGAGAAACAATCCAATCTTTGCAGCCTACTAAGACAATTAAACCATTGGCGGAGTTGGGAGGGGTATGTGTTATATGATGGTTAGACTCAGAGAGACTCGGCCTATCGTCACCAGGAAAAACTCTCCTGACAGTAGTACCTGCCTGCTGCTTTCTTCTATCGCCTGTAAATGCCTTGCTTACCTCCAGTACTCTAGGCAAGCTTTGCTTCAGAGGTCTCTCTGTGTTTGTTTAGGTTTTGTGTGTGTGTGTGTGTGTGTGTGTGTGTGTGTGTGTGTAGTTTAAAATTTTTTTTGCTAATTATTTTCTTTTCTGGGCTGTAAACCAAATTGCGATCGTGTCATATGTTGTGTCAAAGCCGTGAATCCAGTCACGGCAGACCTATCCTTTTGGCTTTTTGTCTAAAGACAGCTTATAACACGTCCGCGTCTCAATTCAGCAAGCCCCTACCTATTTTTCTACACGTTCATCGAATTAGACGACTTTACCTGGTCTACTTTCCCCTAAAGCTTCAAAGGTCAAAGGCCATTTCAATGGACGTAATTAAAGACTTAGTTGATTGACTCTGATGCAGTTTTAGTCTTGGATAAACGTTAAGTGGGTTCTGATGGCTGTAAACACAATTTCAAAGTAGGGGGAAAAAAATAAATTACAAAACAGATCTGGGCGAAAGATGATCTAATCCTCTAAATCCGCCGCTTAAGTAAGTGTCATCTAAAGGCAAATCTGCTGGTACCAAAAAGCCTGAAGTAGTGTACTTTACAATAAACAACTTTTTCAGTCTTGAGGCTTAAGTCAATAGACTTTAGACTTGGGTTAAATCCTTCACAATAAATAGAATACAGGAGATTAACAGCTCTATAGACATAAAGCAGATTACTAGTCCCAAACGTCTTGGGTGCAAACAATTCAATAAGATCACTAAGGGGCACAAGGTGATAAAGTTTGAGTCTTGAGACTCGGGCCGGTTGCCAGGAGATTAGCTTTTAATCACGCACCCACACTACCTATTTATGCCACACAGCTACGTTAAAACACACATAAGGAAGCAAAGGTTTCAGTGCCGCAACCTGAATAGAAATGGGGCCACAACACCTACGCAAGCCTAAACTCCTGACACAACAAGGAGACAAGGACAAAGGCTCGAGACTCATTCTGGCCTGGCCACAAGGGGGCACTGCATTCACAGCGGCAGGTCTATATTTAGACAGAGTATTAATGCCTCTAATCGGTTAACTGTGGCCTGGTCCTCTTGGCCCCAACCCTAAGCCCTGCAGCACCAGCTGCCTCAGCAAAGGCCACCACCCCCTCCTTCTCCTCCTTTTCCTCCTCTCCTTTCTCCACCTCCTCCTCCTCCTTCAACTGCTTCTGCTCCTCCTCAAGTGAATCAGCAGCATCTGTTCAGGATAAGGTGCCATGTGGTCAAATGGGTGCTAAAGCTGATGATCTGTGCGCCTCAAGTGTAGGTTTTTTTTTCTCCAGGTTCTTTGCCCCATTGCCTGGTTCTTTGGGGGCATGGGGGACGGACGGACGGACGGACTGAACATTGTTTGGTTTTGGTTTAGCCGAACTGAAAAGAAATGTACTATAAGTTGATGACTAACTCATACTTGTTTGGAAAGCTTATTTGCCCGGAGAGTTGTATTGCTGTGTGACAGATGTAGCAGATCGTATGGGTGCCTCATGATTAGAATTGTTGATAAACCAGCAACATATCAAGTGACAATGTTTTTTCTCACTCAAAATGTGTTTCAGTGAAGTCATGACTTTGTTCCCAGTCAAAATACAGAAAAAAACACTTGTGTAATTACTTTCTCAAAGTGAAATTCTATTTCCTATTAATCTATTTGGCAATCACTTTGATTTCTTTAGTTAGCCCATCCATCTCTACCCCTCTCTCTCTCTCTCTTCGTCCCTTCGTCGTTTTGGACTCTCCCTCAACCTCTGTCTCTTTCCCCCCTCTGCAGGTCTCTCTCTCTCTCTCTCTCTCTCTCTCTCTCTCTCTCTCTCTCTCTCTCTCTCTCTCTCTCTCTCTCTCTCTCTCTCTCTCTCTCTCTCTCTCCCTTCCATTAATTTTCTACTCATCCAGAGTATTATTGAACATTGACCAGGCTGAAGTCATGGCCAGTGCGACACATAAATCGTTTGTATTGTTTGTTACACTGTATTCACTCAAAACACCAAACATAGTGAAGAGATATCTCACCTTATGCATGGGATATATTTTAGTATGGCAGTGACCGACTTGACAGTCTGGCAGATGAAAGAGGACACTGCAACAGCATAGTGGAGTTCAGCCTGTCCGAAGGTTACCAATTATATACTTGGCCAACCGTTGGCAAGTTCTCACATTGCTATAAGCTTAATGTATGGCACGCTGCACAGAAATGGATACTCAAAACATTTGGCTAGCAGAAGGTTGAAATGAGCTACTCTGAGGCTGTCGCAAAGGGATACACACTATTACAGAATGAACTCTTGGATCAACTCACCCACGTAGACATACCAGAGTGTCGATAGTCCGCCTTCGTTTGTGATTGTCGTGTATTAAAGTCAAGAGTAACAAATACTTACTCGTAATACAAGTGAAACTGAATGTGTTTTGAATTAGAGGACGCTATTCAGGTCCAATGAATTTCAAGTATATATTAAAAAAAAATGTCATAGCAACAAACTGAGCGCTGATCTTCCTCAGATGGGCAGGCAAAGATAAACACACCAAAGCCTATCGTGTTGTTCGTAAGAAATACATTCGAATAATTTCCTGGAGACGTGCAACAAAACGTTTCCCGTATGGAACATCTTTCCCACATTGGCATTTCTAATAGTATTGATTCCAACACTATCCAGCTCTCAGGCGTCATGCATTCACTCAGATTATGCATCCAGGCACTATATCTAGCTCGGCTGGCCTTACCAGTCCGCCTCAGTAGTCTAGTCAGATCATATTGACAGGATAAAAGCCAACATAGTAAACTAATGTCCACCCCTTCGGGCTCCCTATAGGGAGACTATAAGTAATTCATAGTCACACATTACTTTACTGATGATTTATTCGACACAGGAAATTCTGCTGAGCTTAACTCGGAGAAGAAGAAAAACTAGAAGGAAAGACACTGCTGGCAAAGCATCACATGCCATACCGTTGGCTATTTTTTTTATTCAAGGTCGATAGGATCTCTGTGCCTTGCCAGCTGTTTTCTTATGCTTGGGGTAGATCTTGCCAAGTTTGGGATCACTAGGCTCACCTTGTATTTCCCTACAGGCGTATGAAGTGCTTACAGCAACGTCTGTCGGCATCAACTAGGCCTACGTTTCATCTTCTCATAAAAAAAACTATTTATATTGGTTTTAGATTTTTTTGTTATTCCAAGAAAAAAAATCTTGACTGAGCATAAGGTGAGCATTGCTGTATTATTACAGTGTAATAAATGCACTTGGCACAGGTCCAGTTGTTTACTTCTCAAATGCTGCATTAGAACTTATTCAGCTAACTACTCCACTTTACAGCCAATTGCGCTCACATCGTTGAGTTTTTTTTTCTAAAAGCCTGTCTAGGGGTCATGGAAAAAAGCATGTCTAGTCAGGGTAACTCAGTCCAGATTCAGACTCGATAGACATACATTGTGTTCTGGCCTCTGACTGCTAACAGTTGATATAGCGTATAATAAGATGAGGACCAGGCATCTAAAAGTAGCCTTTGCCTCCATTTCTAGATGTCAACATGCCAAACTGCTGTTAGAGGTAGAGTTAAATGACACAGACCTTCTAACAGGCTGATTGTCTTTTAGATCCAGCAATAGGATCAACCCAAAGAGATTACTAACACTAAACAGATGCCTACCATAAGCTCCCTCGCCATGCATTTGAAAACAACATGGAGGTGCCCTTTACTTTTTTTTGTTTTCATTAAAACACCAATGTATACAGTTTAATATTAAGGGAGTGGAGTGCAGTGCACCACTACCAGTCTGTGTAGTCGCTAAAATAAGAAGCCAAGCATATAACCTCGGAGAAAAAAAGAAAGTTGTTAATAAAACTATTTCAAATCTCAAATATCCGGTTGAACGCTGTTTGTTTATTGTTTTTTTTTTGTTACAAGATAAGTGGGTGATGGGGGGGGGGGGGGGGGGGGTTAATTACGAATTTGTCAGTCCAGTCTGTACACAAGACTAGCTCGTTGCCATCTAGCAGTCAATACAACGGTATAATATTGGGTCCCCAAATTAGGTAGCCAAACTGTTGTTACATTAACATTTTAACGCTACTCACCCGGTGAAATTTCAAACTGGTCCTTTAACCCTCGCCACTCCTTTAAAAAGTGTCTCGACAGCCCTCAAAAATCCGCACAAGTGTGCAAATTGCTAGGCTACCGTCCTCTCCACATCTTCTGCTCGTGTTGGGACAAGCTCGCCGGCTGCTCGCATTGGACCGCCACCTTAACGCTACGGAACACGTGTACTGTTATTTATTTTTAATGTTAGAATTAACCAAATATCTGATTGAAATCCGCATGAGACAGTCAAAACCCAAAACCTTGCAGTAAAAGCTTAGGCATTCTGGCTACTTGCAGCAATCACTATAGGCAGTCAAACCCAGAACAGCCTAGCTACTTGCTGGAACAATCACTCTCCAAGTACTCCCATCCCACCCTCCTCTAGTTTTACGATCCCCCCGTGAGTCCCTCCCTATCTCAGAAGGCTGCCTTGTGTACGTGTGCGTTTGAGTGGGTCAGTTTGTGTGCGGTTTGTGTGTGTGTGTGTGTGTGTGTGTGTGTGTGTGTGTGTGTGCGTGTGCGTGTGTGTGCGCGCGCGCACGAAATACTTAAGACTTTAATGTTGAGCGTTAAAACATTCAGAAACCCTTGCACATATGCAGAGTACAATGTAACTAGCCTATAACCTCCCCCATCGGTTTTCTGTTCTCCAGCGTGACAATATTCCTGCTGCTGGAAAAGTTGGAACAAACGACCCATTCATTCGCTCGCCTATCACGCTGCTGCAGGCTGAGAATAATGAAACTCGAGGTGAGCCCCGGGGATCACGAGCCCAATAAGAGAAGAACGACTTGTGATTGATGTGTAATGTGTGTCGTTCATCACTTTTATTCAAGCTTTTCTACATTTTGCAAAAACTCAACGTTGTGAACGAAGTACCGAATTATATATGGCAGCCTTTATTGGTTGGCATGTCACCAGCTTTACAACGTAAAGATGTTACCGTGTGACTCACAGTGCGGGTATTGCCTTTGTGCCTCAAATATCATTGTTTACAAACCACAATAAAAATGGAAAACAGTGGCTATAGAACTCGATGGGACTAGAACGGAAGATAAGATCTCTGAAGGGTTTAGGGACAGTTTTCACTTAGAATTCTTTGACAGGCATTTGGTGTAATATGCTAGTGACATAGTGACACCCAGTGGATGAATACATGAATGAGGACATCGAAGATCATTCCGTATTTGCAACATCGTCTTGATAGATACAGATTTGTTATCGTTTGTTTAACGGACTTTATTTCAACGCAATCCCAATTGAGACGAAGTTCAAAACTTTCCTGACAGCGGTGGGATTCGAACCCACGCCTCCGAAGAGACTGGAGCCTTAATCCAGCGCCTTAGACCGCTCGGCCACGCTATCGGATGAAGATGTGCGTTGCTGAATCTGTCTGGTTGTTCAGTTTGCTGCTTGAGGAGGAAATATGTCAAACTATTTTGAAGTAAACTTTTGATACGTAAACGTGCGAGATATGAACTATGAAAAAACATGTAAATTCATAATTTTATTAAAACTACAACAGCTTCTGTATGAGGCAAGCATGCAAAAATAGTATAAAAAAATTAAGAAACAGATATTGTAAATTAAAAAAGAAAGTTATTCAAACAATTTCCTAAAACAAGTTTTTTCTATACCCTTCAAAAGTATTAACAGCATTTGTGAGGTTCTGTACTCTCTCAGTCAGCGCTAAACCTTTTCGTTTATTTCCTGATTGAAAGTTGCAGATTCAGTTTGGCTTTACACCGAGTGATTTAGATTGGCTCATGAACGACCACATACACATCAACACAGATATTCTAATCTATATTAATCTGAGTCTGGAAAAGTTGCTTTTGGCTCTTTCAAAGAATAAGAGCCTGGTGGCTCATTAAAATATCACATTAATTTGCCATGTTCCTACTTTTAATACTTTGCTCTTCTTCCCCCGTTACTTTCCATACACACTTTCTTTGTCTTTCTTGCCTTTATAATCCTCCCTCTCTTTACATAAATGAAGATGAATTTTAGTAATTGGCTTACATGTTTTACGGTACCTGCTGTTGTGTCCCTTCTGAAGTCCATCCAATTGCTGCACGGTGATCTCCAACCCATCAGCCATCTCCAGCTTGGATTGATGCAAACATAACGTGAAGATGATGAGAAAAAGGTGAGGTGGTTTTAAAACAAATAGCAAATTGCCAATATTGGAAAATTTAAACTTTTTAAAATGTATGTTTAAGTGTATGTTTGAGTGTACATTTGATTTTGTGTGTGTGTGTATGTGTATGTGTGTTGGTAAATGAGTGAGTACTTACTGCCAGGTCGTAGCCTACAATAAAAAGTTTAAGGTTTTAGAGATTGACTTGTCTGAAAATGCTTGAATGAATTTGGTGTAATAACCTTGTGACAGTGACACCTAGAGGTTGAAATAGCAATTATATCGAATTTGTGAGAATATAGCACAGTCGCTATTTGGCCGATAAAGAATTGCAATGGTTTGATGTGCGGTTATTATTTCAACATGGGGACAAGGTGACGAAATTCAAAACGTTCCTGACAGCGGTGGGATTCGAACCCACGCCTCCGAAGAGACTGGAGCCTTAATCCAGCGCCTTAGACCGCTCGGCCACGCTATCAGTGAATGAGTGACCGTGCTGATTTAGTCTGTTTTCCAAACTTTTTTTACTTCCAATTACAGTATAAAATTTGTCAAGACTATACTGAAGTAAACTCTTGGCACATGAGTGTGTGTGTGTGTGTGTGTGTGTGTGTGTGTGTGTGTGTGTGCGTGTGTGTGCGTGCGTGTGTGTGTGTGTGTGTGTGTGTGTGTGTGTGTGTTCGGACATGCATACAGTATGAAAAAACAAGTACAACTTCATAATTTTATTAAAACTACAACTGCTTCAATATGAGGCAACATACCAGTTTTGTTTGCCTAATAAAGACGTTTTTGACAAAAAAACATTCAAACTATTATGAAAAACTAACAGATATCAACCAACCTATAACCTCTACAAGATCAAAATCAGTTGGCAACAAGCATGCAAAAAATATCAGAAGAAAAAAACTGATTAAAAACAAACTTCCAACAAGTTTCTACAAGTATTACTTTCCTTTACCATTAAAAAAATGTAAACAACATTTATGAGAGTCTGTGGTCTCTCAGTCACAACGAAACCTTTTTGTTTATTTCCTGATTGAAAGTTACAGATCCAGTTTGGCATTAGACTGAGTGACGTTGATTGACTCCTAAGCGACCACACACACACACACACACACACACACACACACACACACACACACACACACACACACACACACACACACACACACGAACACAGATTTTCTAATCTATTTTAATCTGAGTTTGGAAAAATCCAGAGGCTCTTTAAAATCTCCCATCAATTTGACATGATGTTCACGCCCCGGCTCCTACTTTTTCTACTTTTCTCTTCTTTCCAACTCACTTTACCAATATACACTTTCTTTGTATTTTTTCTTTTCTTTCTAACCCTCCCTCTCTCTGTGCTTATCTCTCCCCATTTTCTTATCTTTCTCTCCCCTTTCTTCGTTTCCCAACTTCCTTCAATCCATCTGTCTTACATGCTGTATCTTTCTCTCTCTCCCCCTCTTACCCCCTGGAATCCCTCTTTGTTTCTTTCCCTCTATTTGTACATTCTTCCTCATTGTTTCTCTCTTATTGCTTTCCCCCCTTTCTCTCTCTATCTTTCTCACTTTCTTGCTCTCTCTCTTAATCAGGCCTTATCCCTGCCTCACCCCCCCCCCTCTCTCTCTCTCTCACTCGTTCTCTCCCCTCTCTCTCCCTCATGGTGAGGCCCTCACCATGGCCTCCACATGGAGGGGTCGACCCCCTGTAACATCGGCGGCTGGGGTGGATGCGCGCAGATCGGCCCTCCATGACCAGAGGTCAGGGGCGAGCCAGGCGGAGAGCAGGGAGAGCGCGACTCCCTCTCCCTGACGACCGCCGGCGCTCTGGGGGCCGCGCATGGAGTCGGGCTCGGAGGACGAGGAGGGGAAAGAGTCGCGGGCGAGGCCGGCAGGTGAAGAAGCAGTCGTCTGGGCCTGAAAGGAGCGGCCATGGGGAGGGACAACGGGGACAGGGGAGGGGTGAGGAGGCCAGTTTGGAGCGGGCTGCCGCTAACGCTCCTGCTGCCGGCGCCGCTGACGCCAAGGGCGTTGCCGGGGCTGCCGGGTTTCCCGGCGGTGTCCGCGCTGACGTGCGGCAGGGACTTGAGCAGGTGGTTGAGGAGCCGAGCACCCAGGGTCTTGTCCATGCCCTGGCAGTTGAGGAGGAGGTTGTGCACCTCGTGCATGCACTGGATGTAGCCGCTGCTGTAGCGCTGCCGGGACTCGAAGCCCGCGGCGCCGCTAGGGCCTGGGCTGCCGGCTGCAGGGAGGAGAAATGACCACAAGGGGGCAGTGGTGAGCAGAGTTCAACACGGCAACAGGTTATTACTGAATTACAGTGGTCTTCCAATTTGATTTCTCTGAATATGACACACACCACACAAATGGTTTTCCCTTGCAAAACGTATGGTATTTACATAAAATTCATGTCTATATGTTGTGGCACATAGATATCTTATGAAAGAAGGAGAGAACTTGTTGGTTTAGTGGCATAAGAAATGTGTTCAGTTGATGTGCGTAACTACGTGACAAAACTAACTGCATAACCACTCTGTTTTGACTTCGGCAGAGTTAGCACAGGGCATGGTGACCTATCTATCATGATCTGTCAATCATGTGACTGATTAGAACGCTAAAGGAGCTCTTTGATATGCAGATTGATGATCCCTATTCGGGACACACACACACACACACACACACACACACAAACACAAATACACACACACACACACACACAAACACATCAGTCAATGATTGACAATGCATGATAATTGGTTAGTATTGTGAGAATGGATTCCTTTGCATCATTGCTGCAATAGAACTTGTAGGGAAAGGAACTTACAATTAAGAACTCAAGAACATGACTCAAAGTTCTAAGAATTTGAAAAGATTGAAAGATTTCTGTCTTAAAGCAATGCCTCGATAGAGGTTAAGTGTATTTGTGTAAATACAATTATATGACCACAATGGAGGTTGACTTAAGTTTGACTTGACCCTAGCATTGAGTAGTGATTACACGCCTTTCACAACGGCATTCTAAAACTCAAGAGTGTGCTGTTCATTTGGTGGCAGTAATGCAGCCGGAAACAAGAGGCTTTAAAATCAAGAGGACTTTTAGGGATTGGCTGATATGTCTGCAGTACCTGTGGCTGCGTGTCCCTTCTGAAGTCCATCCATATGCTGCACTGTGATCTCCAACACATCAGCCTTCTCCAGCTTGGACTGCTGCAAAGCAACGTGATGATGATGAGAATGTGAGATGGTTTTAAAACCAAATAGGACTATATGTGTTTGTATTTAAGTGTGGCTGTTTTGGCGGGTGAGTTTTTGATTTTGTATGTTTGTGTTGTTTAGTATGTGTTGTACGTGTGTGTATGTGTTGTCTGCATGTGTGTGTGTGTGTGTGTGTGTGTGTGTGTGTGTTTGTAAATGAGTACTTACATCCAGGTTGTATGCCTCCACCATAATACCCTTCAGTTGCTCCAGACTGCAGTTGATGCGCTCTCGCCTCCTTTTCTCAATCAGAGGCTTGCGCAGCTGTCAACAAGACCAATGAACATTCAAATACATTAGATATGTACATATATATAATTTATTATATTTGTTATTATTATTGTTTATGCCATCAAACCTAGTACTGTGTGAATACAGATACACGTGTAGAGTATAGGAACTCAACTAATTCAGAGCAATGGCGACCCCTTGCACCCCCCACCTGTTGATGCAGAGATGGCAAATGCAACCTACTAATGTGCACGCAACGTGCAATATCGGATCAGACATCAGATAGGAGCAAATACAAATCGTTTAAACTATCCAATTAAAAGTTTGCACAAACGTGCGCATCATTTTGCATTCCTGTTCACTCCTTTTCAATTTTGCAGGACTGCATGCATGTCCACAGTTGTTCCACATTTAACCCCTTTCTTATAATTTTTTTTAAAGTATGGAAAAAAGACAAAAAATTACTGCAGATCAGTACCTTTCTCTCCACTTTGGCGTTGAGATTTTTGTCAGACCCATTTCCCATATTTGAGGCCGTCATCGTATGGTCGCACCACAGCAAATGGGACTTCGCTCTGTTGTGTGTTCCACTGACCCCCTTGACTTCAACTCTCGTTGTTTTTCTCCTTAAAAACCTCGTTTGACGGCGTTTAGTGGCTTATAAACTCGAATTACGGGGAGAGGACAGACCTCATAAGAATGGAGTAAAGAAAGGCACCGTCCGTTGTCTTGTGAGACTTTTACGCACCGAAGCCTCACCCCCCAAAATCTCCGTCCAATGGCATTAACATGACAATATGTGGGTGCTCAGTCTTCCGCACTTTCCCACAGTCCCGCCGCGAGCACGTTTCATGGCACAGGTTTCAATTCTCCTCGCATGGTGTCAAATTCGGAGCGGAGAGGGATGCACGCAACAACCTGTTAAATTTCAAAATGCGAAAATTTTAAATGTGTTTGCCCATTTACGTCAATGCATTTGGGATTCATGACAGTGTAACATGGATGGATTATGCAGTTATGCATTTAGATCCTGCATAAAATAATCTTAAAGTGAATCGTCATATATAGTGTAGTAAATCGAACAAACCTATAGTCCATATTTGAATTTGGCGCGGCTTCTACGAGCAAGTTCTGGATTTGATGGGGTGTAGGCTCATGTGTCGGGTAACTTCCAATAAAATCACCACCCCCCTTAAAACTCCCAACGTAGGCACAAAAGAAGGTCGAACGGGAAAATAAGTAGCGCAACAAAGCCTAAATGGGAACCCCAAAACCTCCGCTATTCACAAACCGCAATGGGGGCATCCTATGTAGGCTATTATCTCAGTGCCGTCCATCCCCTTTTCGTGCGTTCACAAACCCCACCCCTCAATCGTTTTTTTCAGAGACGGACACACTTCACTGGAGCGCGTCAATCTCTCTTTTTCTAACCCTTGTTCAGCCGTAATGACCCGGCCGCAGCAGAACTATCATATCGCTGAGGATTAAGCTGTGTGGCGCTTTCACACGCCAAATTTTTTTTTGCCTAAATTGGCTGCAAATATGGAACAGAAGATGGTTATTGAACGTGAAGAAATAAAAAAAGTGTTTCTATGCATAACGTCCTTCACTGCCATGTGGAAAAAATTTAAACTTGATGTGGAATAATTGTAATGTGTATGGCAACTTCAGTACTCAACCATTTATGATAAAAAAAACAGTAAATATGTTTCATTGAAACAGGTTTGCTTAGTCAGTGTGCCTGTAGACCTATTTTTGTGACTTTGAGTGTGCATTGTGTGTGTTTTGTTTTGCAGGAGTGCTGACTTATTCTCAGTTGCGCGATGTGCCGCTGGGGTTTGGAAAAACACAGTCAACAGAGGTCATTTACTCCCCTCTGACTCAAGGCTTTTCAAATGCAAATTCTGACTAGTCAAAAACACTGACACACACACACACACACACACGCACGCACAAAATAAAAACACACGCCAATACAAAGACGGGCACACAAGCCAGAAAAGCTGATACAAGTACATACACGTGCACACACTTCAATGTCTCTTTCATACAAACACACAAGTAGACTACATCAGACACTTTCGCTAATACCAACTCATGACCCAGTTAAATGTTGGGTGAATGCTGGCACACAATCCAGCGCCAGACAAATGTCTGCACCTATAGTCGTCGACTTGTACTTCTGCATTTAGTATGCAGATTCTTTCACAATCCCACAAACGCAGGGCCAGTGCAGATGCACACGCTTTAGACACACAAATCATGGGTGTTTCATGTCACCTTGCAGAAGACTAGTATCATGAGAGATGTGAAAGACCTCAAGTATGTCAGCCGCCTAACAAAATGCTATTGGGAAAGCCTCCCAGACAGCAAAGTGGTGAGGAGATCAAATAGTTATGGGACTATAAGGTAATTAAACTGTAGTGTATCTGTGGTGCAACTGATGTGTAACTGTAGCTAACTGTGGTGAATGTGACCGAATACAATTAAATAGAACTGCTTAAATAAACTTACATCGGTACTGTGCAAATAGCCATTTCAGGGCTTACATGCCTCACAACTGCATCAAATGACATCTACATGTTTGTGCTTCTTGCACACAAGTCTGGTGCACTTTCAACACCTGCAGCTCTTCTTCTTCTTCCCTTGACTCTCCTGTCTCGTATCCTCCTGTGGCTGGGTGGTGGCTGTGTTTAGTTTTTTTTTAATCCCATATCTACCCTTTGCCTCTGTAATATGGTTTTGGAGGTGGGGCGTGCCCTCCAGTCACCTAGTCATATGTGGCACGACCAGCTCTTTACCCAGCTCCTTAATGAATAGCAACCGTGCATTGGTGACATCACCCATACAACCAGGGTGTTGTGCACTTAATCTGGTGTAGGCATTAAGTGTGGCAACATCCAACACACTGTGCCAGAGCACCATGGGCCTCCAGCGTGTTCTCCACTCACACATGAGTGGTGCGAACCATCAGATCCATTGTGTCCACTACTTATTTTGTGCTGTTATAGTATTGGATCATTTCTGGGAGAGAGAGAGGGCGGGGGGGGGGGGGTCGCTACCTTCTTCGGTACAGTAAACCATGGTTATGTTGTCGCTAAACCCAATGGCAATGGGAGGATATGGGACAAATAAATGAAATCGCAGCCACCCCCTAGCCACAGTAAGATATCAAATAGGAGAGTGAAGTTACAGTAATAATCAGATGTGCAACATCGGACCAGCTGCCAAATACAGAAATATCAGCAGCTGGCGTTCAAAGTGCTCCAGACCTGTGTGCAAGAAGCACAAACAAGTGGTTGTCATTTGTGTCATTTGTCAGGCATGTAAGCCCTGGGGTGGCAATTTGCGCTGTACCCACGTGATTTTTTTTTATCTGTGTTATTTTATTCACCACAGTTCACATTTGCCACAGTAACACTACAGGTGCACTACAGTTCAACATCAATAGTAGTAGTAGTAGTAGTAGTTAGTCAATACCAGTGATAAGTAATCTGTGTATGATCACAAAGTGACAAATAAACATATTTAAAATATGAAATTTATTATTGTTTGGTCCTAATAACTGCTAAAATTATAATTTTAACAAATGTTCACATAATATGTCTTTATCATTTTTTATAAATCACATCTGCCCACATTGGTAATTTTTTGACCCGTGTATAAACTCATGTACTAATAGAAAAACAGTTTTTGTTCACAGAGTAAGAAAGGAACAATTTAAATGATGATTTGTGGTTATCAAATCAAGATATTTAATGACTACTTAGAATAATAAATTATGAATAATTAGATTTCAAAAGATATAGCAAAGAAACTCTTAGCCATGCATGAAATCCCATGGGAAATGAACACGGGTCATTTTTGACCCATGTTGTGCATAAGAGGGGTAAAGATACAAACATGACTTTTATTCAAAAAGTAAGAAAGAAAAATATCAAATAAGGATTTTTGATGATCGAAAACAAGTTAATTGAGGAATATCTGGAATACTGAATTGTAAAATAAATTTATTGCAAAGATATAGAAAACAAAAACTCACTCGGGTCACTTTTGACCCATGTTGTGTATCAAAGCATCGCCCGAAAGGAAATATTATTTTCAATGTTAATAATAATTAAAAAAAGATATAATCTGCACAAGAACTTAATCACCAGCACATTCACAGCGATGGACGTGCAATAGCGAGTTGGTTCATAACCACATTAGATACACAGTCATCAATCACAGAACAGAAAGAGGAAACACTGCATAAATGCAGGCTCTGTCACAATCCCACAAAGACAGGGTGAATAGCATTGTATAAAAAGAGAATTTGCTAGCATTACTGTTGCCCTAAAAATAAACAGATATTCTGGACTGAAATTGAACACATAAAATGTTCAACAACGAGTTGCTTCATAAAAAAAGCAATATTTGACAAACAATATTTGATTCAACTGAAATTATATTATATTTCTTAGCTTCAAATTGACATTGGCTTAAAAATAATAGCTTATCAGCTATTAATGTGAGAAAATGGAGGATGGGAGTCAATCAGATGTTTTAAACTTTAAACTGATGCTAAGATAAAGTTAATTGATAAATGAATTAAAGTAATGGAGATTAGCCAAGCCAGAACAAACTCAAAGTACACATATCTCTAATCATCTATTGATAATCGAGTTTAATCTCTGATGTAGAAGGGGTGTAAGAATCAAGTCTGAATCATAGATACAATAATAATCAGTAATATAAATATGTATGTAATAATAATAATAATAATATATGTAAAAATCGTTTTAACAGCCAAGATAGAACATGTACACAATAACTACACACAGAATTCAAGCAAATTAAATATAAATAGAGAGAATTGTCTTGGTTGAAAATGCATATCGGTTAAGTCCTTCTAACTCAACGTGATCTCCAGCTGTGTACATGCACTGGTCAATTGAAATCTTCACATAAAATCATTTCCAATGTTAACTCGTGAGACCAGTGTAAAAATGATAGATAACAAATTGTGATAAATATAGCTAAAACAGGAAGTCATCCTCTGGTTAACAGTAAGCATTCTTAAAATGTATTATGATGCCGATGATTCAACAAACTGGCCTGAACAATTTGTTGTTGTTGTTGTTGTAGTGTAAAGGCTTCAGAATCCTGTTTCAAACACAAATATTTGCCACTAATCTAAGACAAGCTGTTGTTAAAGATAAGCTCACTCATAATTTCTGGATCCAAATGTGTGGCATTCTAATGCCCAAACAAAGAAATTATTGCAATTGTATGTAAATAGATTATAGATTATTGTTGCATTATTTTTTTTTGCTACGGTCAACACTGATGTTTCACGATAACAAAAAGGTCATCATTGCACACAGGCCTACTTCAAAGGCAGCCCGCTGCATAAGTCCTTTCATGCACATTTTTCTGAATTCTTCATCTTTGACTTAACAAAGAGTTCATATATATATATATATGTAACAGTCTCATGATATGGAAACTGATATATCACATAACACATAACAGTCTTATGATATGTATTTAACTGTTGATATACATATAAAATGCTTATGTTTTGAGCTCTAAATACCTTCTCATAGATTGAACAAACAACCAAAAACCAAAGAAACTGATAAGTATGCATGCAGTTCGATGTGTTGAGTCATTTCAACGCCTTCCTTCTTGATGGAAGCCTTAACAGTTTATTCAGGGAAATTAGAGAGCGGTTTTGGTTGGTGGCGTCAGTTGATAACGATCCTAAACCACCAAACATGCAACCACCAAGGAGTGTAAAAACTAAGTATGTATCAATGTCCACTACAATAAGATGTAGCACTATCTAAGGGGTTTTAAAAGCGGAATATTTAACTTTAATTATAAGTTTCATCACTTGTTATCTACATATGATCATATGTAATCTTACAATGTGGTAAGATCAAGAAAAACTGGTGGGCGTTTAGCAGATGAAGATAATTGGCCTTATCCTGTTTCACAAAAGAAGACCGCTAAAAACACATCTGCTCTGTCAGCCTGTCTAAACTGATCTTTAGTATTCATTATCACATTGTATGAATAAGCCTTCCTAACCCATTTCTGGGTCTTCTGGAGACATTGCTGTCCTTTTCCAGAACCATCTCGGCCCTTTCCCCACAAAGGGTTCCCTCCTAGGTGTTGATTATCTTACTCTGCTTCCCCTCGGTGGAGCTGTGGCTGTTGAGAGGGAACATCTTCCTCACTGCATCTATGTCCACATTCCTCCTGAACGTCTCTGTGGTGAAGTAGTAGGCGATGGGGTCCAGCATGGCGTTGAGGCAGGCCCCCATCAGGCTGTACTGGTAGATGGCGCGCAGCGGACAGGATATGACTCCTTGGTAGACGTACAGGAGAGCCAGGACAACGTGGTACGGCAGGAAGCAGACGAGGAAGATGAGCAGGCTGGCGGCCACCATGCGCTGGATCTTCCCGCTGTCCACCAGGTCGCTCTGGGCGGCCGCGCTGCGACGGATGGCCCGGATGAGGAAGGCGGAGCACACGAGCATGAGGGTCAGCGGCAGGCTGAAGCCCACCGTCAGCGTGGAGGCCAGGGGGACCGGGTGCGTGGCGTACACGGGGAGGTTCCCGAAGCAGAACTGCTCGGAGAGGGTGGCGTTCTTCCGGGTGAAGAGGTAGTTGGGGAGGCTGGCGCCGACGGTGAGCATCCACACGCTCAGGCACACCAGTGGGGCTTTCTTTCGGGCCTCACGGACGCGCGAGGACATGGGGAAATTGACGGCCACGCAGCGGTCGAAGCAGATGCACGCGAGGAGGAAGATGCTGCCGTACATGTTGACGAGGAGCACCAGGCCCACCCAGTCGCACGTGGTCTGTCCCAGGCTGGGAAAGCCCAGGTGGTGGTAGATGCGGAGGGGCAGCGTGAGGACCAGCAGGAGGTCGGACAGGGCCAGGTTGGTCATGTAGACGGTGGTGTGCGAGCGCGACTTGCCCGAGCGGTAGAACACCACCAGGGCCGTGAGGTTGAGCGCGAGGCCCACGCTGAAGATAGCAGTATACACGCACACGAAGACGAGCTGGGGCTCAGTGCCGTTCGGAGGGCAGTTGGTGGTTTCCGTGGTGGCGGTGGAGGCGTTCATCGTCATGGCAACCTGTCAGAAAAAAGAGGAAGCCCTAGGTGTAAATTGTACAGGGCATTTTAATTCTGTAAGTGTAGTGATAATTGTTTTCAATTGTTGTCATGATTTTACTAAACCTACCTCAGCATTTCTTTTGTATTTTATTTTTGTGTATATCCATTATTTTTAAGCGGGGTTGATTTCAGAAGTGTTTTGATAAAGGGGTATTCTTTTCAAACCCCAAACAAAAGAAAAATGTTTTCTAAGATGTTAAATCTTGGAAACATCTTGGTGAAACCTTCTTCAAGATCTTTTATTGTAAATCCCCACTTTTATGCGAGATTGTGTATTTTAAGTATTCTAGCATCTAATTTTAGTAATTGTCAAGAAAAACAAAAATGGTTCTGATGTTAACCTACTAAGCAGGTACAGTATTTCTTATAATGGTATACATTTCTTCCAAAATGTGTGGATGATACATTTTAATAATCGGTGTTGTTTTATTGCGTGTACAGTGCCTCTCTGTCCTCTTCGTCCATTTATACAGTTATGTTATAACCTTATCAGAGGCGCTATATAAATGAAGTTATTATTATGAACCAACGATATTGTGTCTTTTTCTCTTAATAACAACTACCTAATTTAATTCCTAGGCAACCGTCTGCACAAATCGGTATTTGTTTTCTTACCCATCTCCACCACACAAAGCAGATGCGTGATACACACACACACACACAGACACACACACAGACACACACACACACACACACACACACACACACACACACACTAACACACACTGCTTTTCACAACCTTTTATTCTCTAGTCACCTTTTCAAATGGCACAATTCATGTTGCTAAGGTCGCTGCAGATTATTACTGACAATAACCCCTGATGCTTCTAATGCCAGTAGTTCTGACATTGACCTTGCACCCAATACCAGCTGTGCAGTAAGTTTGCATGCACCCACCTTTTCGATGATTCAGAGAGTAAATAGTTCCACTTGAAGCTTGTAATGATGATAATGAACAATAGGAGGATGAGAAGGAGGAGGAGGAAGAGGAAGTCGAAGAATACGAGGAACGGGACACTGCTGGATCTTTTGGATTCCGTGTCATCACTTTTCTCTCTCTTTCTCTTTCTCTCACACACACACACACACACACTCTCTCTCCTCTCTCTCTCTTTCTCTCTCTCCTCTCTCTCTGTTTCTCTCTCTCTTGCTCTCTGTCTCTTGGCTTCAGAGCTCTGACTGTTGGTTTGTTCAGTAGGCTTAGGGTTTTTTTCTGAGCAGGAAACTGATTTGAGGGCGGAGGGGACGCTCGCTCTTCTTCTGACTTCGCACGTCCAACTGCTTCCCGTTTCAGCTGTCACTGTGGCGCCTGCCTCTATCTCTCTGTTAATCGCGTCGTGTCACTCACTTTTACACGTCTCTTGTTGGTACCTTTTTTTACCCCCCCCCCTCCCCAAATTTTTTTATTTTTATTTTCCGTCTCTCTGGCTCTTTCTTCATCCGTTTGTGGCTTTCCGTGTGACACCATAGATTCCCTTTATACTATCTATCTAACGATCTGAGGGTTCAGTGTTTCTCTTTTTAATTTGCTTTCACACACACACGCACACATCCAAACACTCTCATACACACACACACACACACACACACACACACACACACACACACACTCACGGACAAACGCACAGTCTCTCTCTGTTCTTCTGTTACAGCTCTATATAAACAACCACAGTGAAGGGGAGATATATAGGCCTGAACTCTGCCAAACAAATAGGCACTGCCTTCTTAACTACGTGACTTGAAAGTCAAACTCAAGAGGCCTGTGGGTCATTGCCAATAGCCACCTACCAACCATGTAGGGTTGCCAGATGTACCGGTTTTTGACCGGATTGTTCAGTTTTCTAAAAACTTAAAGGTCCTGTTGGAGGGGATGACTGTCCAATGCAATGTCCAGACCGAATAACTGTAATATTATTTACGCTGCAAAATCGCGAGTGTTAAATTAACATCTCAAAGAGGACATTGTGTGCGCACAATGTTAAATACTTAGATAAGTAGGCCTACATTACAGTCATGGGGCAAGTGTGGTTTTAACACTGCATAGTTATGAAATACCACTGGCTGTGTTGCTCAGGAGCAACCATTGGTGTTCAATCTGGGTATTTTCTTAACACTGTAAACTAAAGTGTTGAAAAAGACTTTGGTGTGTTAATGAAATAACACTGCTGATTTTGCAGTGTACATATATTACGTGCCATGGCAACTTGACTGAACTGAACAATGTCCGTATGCGGGAGGCTGTGAAACTTATCTTTGACACCACGCATCCGTTTTGCTTTTGCTTGAAGTGGCCACAGTCTGCAGGAGTGAGTATGTGTTACGCACCAGTTTCGCAATACCGTTTTTCTCGATAGCTTAACCACTGTTATGAAACATTATTTATTTTATTTAAACAATAACATAGAGAGATGAAGTGTTGTAAGTCAAATATTTGGTGAATTGTCATTTATATGGTTAGAAGTGATTATGTTACAACTTTTGTGATAAAAATTTTATGTACCTATTTGGAAACATATTGGTTTAAATTGGCTTAATTTTCTCACAGTGTTATAGGACCTCGTGGCGCAACGGTAGCGCGTCTGACTCCAGATCAGAAGGTTGCGTGTTCAAATCACGTCAGGGTCATCTTTTTCGTTAGATACATTTTATTATCGTTTTGAACAGAGCATTTATGATCGTTTTAGTTATAAGAGCTTGGCCGCTTAATTCTTTAAATCAAAGGTAGGGTGTATCATGTGTAGCTAATGGTTAATGCAGAAAATGCTTAATGCAGAAAAGGTGGAATGTCACATCTGTATTTGTTTTACTTAATACGTTTTTATAATAGACACACAATAGGTCGCCTAGGTAAAATGAGTATGCCTTTGATGTAGAAAAATAATAGTAGCCTACAAGTTGCTCAAGTTCTAGTTATAATAGGCCTTATATGTGTTTTTAAATCTCAATGAAGACAATTGCCTGCAGAACTGAACATCAAACTGACATCTCATTAACATTTTTACTGTATTTATTACAAAAAATATCACATTTTCTGTAGCATTGGTAAACATAAAAACATAAAGTTGCATGTAGGCCATGTCATTGAACACCTACTGCATAATTTACTGATTTTAGTTATTGTGCTAAAATTACTTCCACTTGAATGCAGAATATAAATACACCAGACTTTGGCCTGCCAGATATTAAAATTATAAAACAATAATAAAACAACCATTTCTTAAAAATAAAAGCATTCATTCCTCTTGAAGCTGCCCGATGATGGTGATGCCGACGCCGATTTTTGTTGCGGAGGGTCATGGAGTTACGGTTCTACATGTGCAGTCCTCAAGTTGTCATGATTTGTGATCCATGGTTGAGCCTGTGCTTACTGTGTGGAAAAGGTTAAGTATAATGGTAAGTATAAAATACTTAAATAATCTTCTATATGTACCACAAAACTCATATGCATTAAAATAAATGTGTTTTTTTGGTCAATTTTATTTATTTTTTATTACATTACGTTACTATTATTCTCCTCCCCCTTTCTCCCTCTTTGCTCCTCCCTCCTCTTCCCCTCTTTCCTTTCTTCCTCCCTCTGTATCTCACCTCCTTTGAGCCGCAAGTGCCGCAGAGGCACCCGAAGAGTCCGTTGACCATCTGGATGGAACAGAGCACCAGCTCCAGACTGGCGGCCACCAGCAGAGTGGAGAACAGGCCCACGTTGAACTCCACCACGTTCTTGGGCGAGATGCATGTATTCCAAAGGTCCCTGTTCTCTAGATAGCTCCCAGAGCTGATGGGGAAGGGCAGGGGTAGAGGGAGAGTGGATTAAGGAGGGATAGAGCCATGGAGGAGGAAGTGGAGGAGGAGGAGGAGGAGGAAGAGGGAGGAGGAGGGAGGGAAGTGGGAGACAGGGTGGAGGGTTTTAATAGGAGAATGTTGAAAAACACAGTTCAATAAAAAGACGAGTAAGTCATTGGGTAAATAGGGAAGCAGGTGATGAAGAAATGGAAGGGAGAAATGATGATGAAGATATAGATGGAATGATGAAAGGATAACGGACGGCTATGTGCTTACGAGTTAGCGAAAGGTTCGCCCCACGTTGGGGTGAGGTCCTTGGGGTTGAGGAATAGGCATGTAGGCCCGTTAGCCATGCCAAGACCTGCAACAGCAAGGCTGTACAATGCCCCGGCCACGCCAACTGCAGCGAAACCAATGGACAGGAACATCTGAGGGGAGAAAACAAGGGAAACTCTTTGAAAAATATAAGCTTTGCTTCACAAAGCGGGGGTTAACCCTGACATGCAATGTTAAAAATATTAATACTACTACTACTACTACTACTGCTACTACTACTACTACTACTACTGCTACTACTACTACTACTACTACTAATAATAATAATAATAATAATAATAATAATAATAAGAGTTCCAATTCACTGTTTATTATTCATGTTTATTATTCATATTTTAATAGGACAGTTACATTCATTTTACATCGACTATAATAAACTACAAAACAGCAAAGAAATGTTACCAGCTGAATATATTTTTCCTGGGACATCCATGCACTACAGTGCTTTTGCCAGCAGGGGGTGGTAAACTCAATGGCCGGTTCTATCTTATTTCTGAGCTCATTGTAGTCGATTATTAACAGAGTATCATTGCTCAACTATCCCCACTGAAAAGATAGCCCTCAACTTATCCGAAGCCTACCTTTGCCTCGCTAAAGGGGTAGCTCCACCCACAAGCCCAACCCCTCCCCCAAGTGTTAGATTTCAGATGGCAGTTCTTACCCCACAACGGTTGGCACAGCAACCCTGAGTGCTGGTGAGGTGGATATGAATGGCAGGGATAAGAATCTAGAGGGGAGAAGGGATCCATTGATGTGGACAGGTGGATGGAGGGTGGTAAAAGAGGTGGGGCAAAAGTGGAAGAAGACGTTAGGCGGAATCAGAGAAGGCAACAGTGAACACTAGAAACACTCATCGTTACTGATTGCCAATTTGTCATTTTTCAATTTTCAAATAAATTTTTTTTGAGGTCCGAACGTAATATAAATTATTATACGGCACTAAGCAGAGCAGACTAAAACGAAAAGTAATCGAACAGAAACAAACAGAACTCTCGGCCCTGGAAGAAAAAAAAACACCCTCGTCATATAGGAAGTGAGCAGAAGAGAGGTGGTATAGCGGGGAGATCCATTAAGGTCAGTACTCACCATGATGCCTCCCCCTATGAGACCCCCCATGTATGGGACCTCCTTGGTGAGCCTACTCGACCCATCCTCGGCTAGCTCCGTGTACTTCGTCTCGAAGTCCGGGAAGAAGGCCATGATGTTGCAGATGACCGACACCAAGGCCAAGACGTAGAGAGAGATGGCAATAACTTTGGAGCACTTTCCTGTACACATGGTTCTGGAGTGGTGGGTTCAACAGCAGGTACAAAAAAAGAAAGAAAAGAGAGACGGAAAAATATTGAAATTCTTCTTCTTTTTTTTTTTACTGGATTAAAATACGTTTGATCCCCCTTTTTACTCCTCTTCTAAAAAAAACCTTCAAATAATTATTTTTTTAAAACTACGAAAAAATGGTTCCACTCCAAGCTGATTTCCAGACCCTGAGTGAAGTGCAAGGGCATACAAGGGCTGTTTAAATACATGCGAGGGGCCCCTCAGGTGGACGCTGCATGGAGGCGGAGTTATCAGGTCGATTAGGATTTCCCTCCCCTTCACTATAGATCACCCCTTAGGACTCTTTGGTATCAGCCTAGCTGCCATAAAGCTGGGTTCAGCCCATTTGAGTACAGTCTTGGCTTTTTACTTTAGTTTACATTTTGTAAAACATTTCTATTTTTTTCCATTATAGTATTGTTTATTAAGTAATTCATATATTTTGAAAGCGCCCAAAACTCACAGTGTCCATTTCAAATCAGTTTAGCATTTCAGATTATGCTTGTGACAATGGTCCAAATGGGTCCTGCTCTTTGAACCCAAATCAGCATTCTTAGACGGGGCAATTCTAGTGTGGGTGTTGTCTCTACAGTGTACATGTTAACATACATGTCATGGTATCTATACTATCATTATCTGTTCTCATACAGATAGGCAGAGATCTCCAGAAGCACTGATAAGTTTACCATCTAGGCTTATGGAAAGAGCAATGGGTCAAAGGCCTGTGTTTGTGCACGCGTGTAACTTTGTGTGTGTGTGTGTGTGTGTGTGTGTGTGTGTGTGTGTAACTTGTATAATACAATCAATATAGTTAATACAATTGGAATACAGATGTAAAACATTTGTGTGTTTGTGAACAAAAGAGAGAGAGCAGTGGGAAAAGGGAAACGAACTCTGTTTGCCTTGTATGCTTTTGGTGTAAGTGTGTGTACCATGATGCAAATATCTGTCCTTGACAGGTGATGGACTTTTCATTCCGCTATCCCTGCGGCTCTTGAGTGCGGCTATAATTTACTGATATGCGAACTATATGACACACCCATACACACACACCCGCACACACACACACACACACACACACACACACACACACACACACACACACACACACACACACACACACACACACACACACACACACACACACACACACACACACACGGCCATAAACCATGACGTGGAAAGAAAACTGACAAAACCTCCTCAACATCATATTAATAGGCCTTTGACTCAACCAGCTATAAATGGATTGTTTCCATCACCTTTCCCCTTGTAAGTCAGGCTTATCTGTTGGAAAATACTCTAACAAAACCGTTACAGTAATAGTTAACAATCGATATGATTGATATGTTGCCGTTCCACTGCATCCAATCCTTTATATTTCAACGCATGATGAACCATGATTTATTAACAAGACAAACGTACAAACGTACATAGAGGACCACATCTTCACAATGACCCCACCCTCTTCGCCATAACTAGGCAACAAATGATATGTAAACACACCTGGTCCCAGCGGTCTTATCGATTTTGTCTGGGCCTAGCCCTGTTCTGTTCTGTTCTGTTGTAGGGCTGTAGGTTGGCAGTAACGTGTCATAAGGGACAGTGATCTATGGTAGGGACTCCCTCTTTACCACACCCCATAGTCTACCTGTTAGAAACCCCTCAGAGGATCCATACAAATCTCTCAGTAAATAGCTAACTTAGCAATTGAATGGGATGGGTAAATCTGAATGGAATCCATACATGCGTACATGAATGGATGGAACGATGATGTTTGGAAGGAGGAATGAAAAGGTACACGGGAACGTATATGGCCAGGGCATGGAATATGTAGATAAACAAAGGGACAGGGTGAATACAGTTTGAGATCCCAGTCAAGACTTTGTCCGCTATATTTTTAGGTCAATTTGCATTGACGTAGGTTGTCATTTATTGATTACTATTTGTTATCGACCCAAAAGTTTTACGATCTTATCATCTGGCGTTTATTATTGGAAAATAGCGGCTTAACTGAAATGAAGATTTTTTTTTCTAAAAGCTGGTAGAATGTCAATTGTAGATAACTTTCAGACGATATTTCATCTCTTTTCTTTGCCTTAAAGTTCTGCAAGAGAACAATTTATTTAGGTCAGATACCCTTTCCATTTTAAAGAGCTGTGCTTAAAGCCAACAACATGGGCCGAAATAGAGGCTGATTTAACTATTTTGAAGGTTACAAGGGTTTTATTTTCCAAGTTATTTTGAGAATTAAGAGATACACGTAATGACTGTAAAGGAACACAAATAAATCTAACACAATTTTTATAATATAGTATAGATTTTGCCTTGATGTAACCAGGCCAAATACCCGGCTTGGCGCTTCCTATTTCTTCATTGACATTTATTAACTAATAGTTAAGGAAAAAGAGGTGCACATATGCAAATGTTTCCTCAATTTATTACAAACAATAGATCATAAAAAAGACGTAAAGTCAAACAACGACTACAATGGGAGAGCTGTAAGAGAACTGACATTTATGGACCAGGATGTGAAAACAATATTATATGGCTCCATTGCATAAACCTCACACACTTCATCTACCAGCCTGTGCCTGGTACAAGCGCGCGCGCGCACACACACACACACACACACACACACACACACACACACACACACACACACACACACACACACACACACACACACACACACACACACACACACACACACACACACACACACACACACACACACACACACACACACACACACACACGTTCGTTACGTTAACTGTGAGATTTATACTCATATGTTCACTTCTTACGCGCTTAAAAGAAGGACAAAGCAATACATTTGTCTGATAACAGGTCAACCACCTGCATTTTTTTCAAACTCTGGAAAAAGTCAGGGGTTGACTTGGGGTCTCTGGATTAATGCCAGCAGTGACATCACCAAACCCAGTTCCAACGTGAACACGAGCGGAACTATGACGTTACAGGCCGCGTTCCACGCCCCAAAAGCGCTGGGGGGGCCTGTCTCATTTTGACAACCGTGAGGATCAATGTTTCATTGTGAAACTGGGAGGGGGGCGGGGGGGAGTGTGATCGGATAAGGGAGGAGAAAATCAAATGGACCTTGTTACAACTGTCGATATTTTTACATCACAGGCTCCATATAATTAGCTCTATGTAGTCGGTATCCAACAGGAGAATGGTGCCACGATAATTGGCTGCTTGATGGACTGTGATTGAACTTTCTAAAACCAATTTCATTCAAATCCTCACACTCCTCAACATTCAATACCCATAATATGTTTTGAGTGACAGATAAATGACTGCGTGTGTTTGTGTACACGTGTGTGTGTGTGTGTGTGTGTGTGTGTGTGTGTGTGTGTGTGTATGTGTGTGTGCGCGCCTTGATAGCCACATTAATACAATTTGTACTCTCAGTCGAAAGTGCATCCCTTCAACAGAACTCATCGTGTCAGCTCCTTTGCACCCTAAACGGAAGTCCATGTCCGGGCACGACGACGTCGGCCGTTTTCAGCGCCCCCTCTCGGTTCACTTCCTGCACTGCAGGATCCTCGCTCAGCTCACGCCAGCTGTCCTCATCAGCGCAGCACTCAAACAGGTCCCCGGCAACGAGCACAGTTCCCAAGGAAGTTCCTGTCACCCGCACGCTGACGTCTCGTCCTGTGTGACCCGGTGTGGGAACTATTGACACCTGGTGGAGGTACAGAAAGGTTGTGTTTGGGTATTAGGGAGCTTCCTGGTGTTCAACTTCAAATATTATCTAGACATACGGGTTGTCAACCCAGGGAATGTGGGAAGCTTTTTATACAATAATGTAATTGTGTAAGCACTGCGGCACATATAAGGGGGTACTTGTGGCTGGTAAAAATGTGATTGGGGATACAATGACCACTGAGCAAGAACACAACCACACAACACACAGACGAATATTATACATTAGATTAAAAATAATCATTTTGATTACATAAATGCATCAAAATGGGACAAACAGACAAGGTACCTCTTTGTTTATGATCTCATGCATGCACAAACACACAGACATACACACACATCACACTATTAAGCACAATCTGTATATCCTTGAAGATACAAATATTTAAAACCTACATGCTCATCAACGTGGTATGGTTGTCCTTCAGCCAGTTGGTTAAGAAGATACCTGTCCCCGTCACTTATGTCACACCCCACCACTATCCTCGCCCTTTGGAATAAACCCAGGTTTCCTATGTGGTCCGAGTGACCGTGTGTGCCCACTACAATGTCAACATCGCCCGGGTCAAGGCCCCTTTCTTTCAGCCTAGCCAGGAGGAAATCTCGGTCCCACGGTCCTCCAGTGTCAACCAAGATGGTCCTGGGACCAGTTATGAGTGAAATGCTGCCGTCAGCCCGAAATATCCCGTCCGATTGTGGAAGACAGTAGCCCACCTTCAGGACGGAGATCGAATAAGGCTGGCCTGCGATGTCCAATTCTGTGTCTAAAAATTGGACTCTTTTGATAGCCTTTGATTTGAGTTTGGAATTTGACTCCATCATTCACAAAAAATACGATCCGTTTTATATACATATTAAACACATGATGTAAAACACTGACTCGAGCAATATGCCACAACTTCACTGACGCTTATTGGACTGCAGCATGTGCAATCTCTACGGAAAAACGGAGTGGACATAACTACATGCGCAGACGCGAAACATTTTTTGTTCTAGCCAAGTAGGTTAAAGGCTAGTGACTTGGCGCCATCTGCTGGAATGCACGTCTTCGCTACGACAGTCAAAACAGATTTGATCCTTGGACCTAATAAATACTACAGGATAGGCTCCCATGCCATAAAATGTTTTAGCTGTCTTTATATAATCGTTCAACTACCAACTGGCAAGCAAAACAACAACTGACACGTGATACAAGGAACAGGTTGGTTTGTCAATGTATCTTTCCTTGTTGTAGCCTACATATATGGCTTTTAACATGATGTAATATTTATTTGTTTTCTGATATTTCATGTACTTATAGGCATGCACTCATTATTTTAATTTAACAGTTGGTTGATGCTCAAATGTGCTGCTGTGAAAACACTGCTAATTATCATAGGCGGACAACTTACTATTCAGACTTGTTGGCAACTTAAAACTTATAATTGAAATTTATTTTTCAATGCATTAATACTGTTTGCATTTGTGCATTCCTGAACTTATGGATGACAGAATTAAAGCATCATTTTGGAGGATTTGTTTTCTAAATTCCGTGACACTATTGCAAGTCAAAAGTAAGACTTTACTGACATTACTTTTAAATGTAACAGTACATGAAGAGCAGGTGAGTGAGGGTGGTTAGTGTAAAGTTAACATGCCAGTTTTCGTGGAAAATGTATTTTAGGGATATTGGATATTGACCCTGTTACGAGAAGGAAGTGGAAGAGCGTTAAGTCTACCCCTTTTTTGGCTTCTCTACCTATTGTTGTCTGACTCTCGCACTTCTTTATGAGTAAACATCTTTAACATCTCAGTTGCATTTTCGTCCACTGGCATGTATGAGATAGTAATCATCTACAGCCTCAAACGACTGCTCAAACGGGTGGGAATAGGAAAGTATCGGAAAAAGTACCAATCGTACCAAAACGCACTCCATCAACAGAGAATGTCGCTCCATCAGCCCACTGAGGGAGAAGGCGACCAGCGAACGCTGGACACCCGTTATAGAGTTCAATTTAGCGAGCCAAACAGCAAACGGGTGAGTTTTCTCTCGCTATCTGTGTCAAGTAGTTCAGCCTGCCTGCCTGCCTGCGTGTCTGTCTGTCTGTTTTCCTTCTCATTCTCTATCTCTCTATCTAGCCCCAGAAATCTGCTCAACACAGTTGCTGAATATCTGTATTTCTTACTATAAAGTAACGCTTGCTTCTTTGATCGTTTGTTTTCATGGACAAAGGACAAAATCTTGAAGAGTAAAGCCCACCATTCAGAGCCATGGAACAAACCGTCCCTCAATGACATGCAGGTGGGTAAGCCTTGCACATAGCAATGCCTCAAACGACAGAGTCTGCTGTGTGTTTGTCAACATTGTTCTATGTATTGTTTAATGATGCACATTGAACATGTCTGCGTCTTTGGTATGAATTGTGAACATTAAACATTTCTGTCTTTCATATGAACATTGAACATTAAACATTTCTGTGTCTTTCATATGAACATTAAACATTAAACATTTCTGTGTCTTTCACATGAACATTAAACATTTCTGTGTCTTTCATAAAACATTTCTGTATCTGTCGGGGACAGAGAAGGGACTTTGAGAAAATGTCGGCCCACATGTCGGAGCCTTGGATCAAACCTACACTTAACAAGGTAGTTATGGTCTCCGCACGATAAGTCAAATAAATCAAATATGCAAATCTCCCAAAACACAGTGATGTGGAGGGTGGGGAGTGGGCACTGTGGGTGCGATGTCTGTTAAAAACGTTGACAGCGTACGGACAGGTGTTCGTCCTGGTGAAACACTCATGTGTTTATTGAAAACACACCTGAAGGCTGATGGATTTTTATTTTATTTATATGTATAAGAAACAGATGTGAGATTAACGTTACTGACTAGTGGTTGTGTTTGTGTCAAACCTTTATAGCCTGACCTGAAAGAGATACACACTTTTACAGAGTGTGTCCAGCTCATTTACCAACTGGCCGAAGAGGTGAAGGACATTACTAAGGTACTAAGTGGTTCATTTCATTAGCTACATTATTCCCTGTTGCGTATCTCTCCTAACTTCACTGTCTCTTATTGGCTGCAAACTGCAGGTCATGTGTAATGGCAAGGACATTTAAATTAAAATATAATACAAATAATAATAATAATAATAATAATGATAATAATAATAATAATAATAATAATAATAATCATAGTTATAGTCATAATAATAATCATAATAATTTATTGGATTTAGTTGTTAGCGCTATTCTCGGGACTCAAAGCGCTTAAAATATATACTCTTTTTGTCTCCAATACATACACACACACACACACACACACACACACACACACACACACACACACACACACACACACACACACACACACACACACACACACACACACACAATCGGTTTGCCATACATGAGGAGTTAATTGTATGTTAATAATAGAAATGTTGCAGCCTGGCAGGAGGAGGTTTGCGTCAGAAGGGGGCGCTGTAGAGTCACCCAGTCTGGCGACCAGCCGAAGCCTGTTGCTTCATTGGGCCAGAGAACTGGAACAAGTAGGCATGGTGAGTGTGGCGTTTGCTTCAGAGGGAGGAAGAAAATGTAATGGACAGGCAATCAGGCATATTGTATATAGTTAGGAGATTTTTGTTTGTTTTTGTTTTGGGAGATGGGTGAAAAAATAAGACATTAAAATCACAGTTGTGATCATACACATTCATCAAGTATTTCTACAGGTTAAATTATATATTTATTATTTCTGCTTTCACTATAAAAGCTATACACAGATAACCTGTATATTCATGTGTGTATAGATTTGTTACTGTTGTTTTTTTTTGTTTTTTTTAAAGATTTTACACAACTTACACTTTCCTTTCTCAGCTTCAAAAGCAGAAAACCCAAACTGAAATTCAGAAAATGAGAACCCAGACTTACCCACATGGAGGAAATGAAGAGAAAACTTTGCAAAGTGACAATGAGAGGCTCCAGAAGTGGGCTATTGAGCTCAAAAATGTGAAAGAAGTATGTTGTTTATAATATAATATGTACAGTAGACACTACCTGTGACTGCATTTGATATGCTTTATGTGTGTGGGTGTGTGTATGTGTGTGTGTGTGTGTGTGTGTGTGTGTGTGTGTGTGTGTGTGTGCGCGTGTGTGCGTGCGTGTGTGCGTGTGTGCGTGTGCGTGCGTGCGTATTTTCACAGGTAAATGGGTTGTCAGATGAGGACCTGAAAAAGCTACTTTGCACACAAGGAGTGAAGGAGTCAGGGCCAAGAGGCATTCTGCCATTGCTAGAGTTTGTTGCCTGGTCACTAATATCACATGACACAGAGGTTTGTGTATGTCTCTCTCTCTCTCTGTGTGTGTGTGTGTGTGTGTGTGTGTGTGTGTGTGTGTGTGTGTGCGTGCGTGCGTGTGTGTGTGTGTGTGTGTGTGCGTGCGTGCGTGTGTGTGTGTGTGTGATCGTGTGCATAGAGAATTAGCAGTCAAAGTGCATATGTACTAAATTGTGTCTTAATCCAGTTGTATCTCTCTATTCAGGAGGGTGTTTCTAAGCTGTGGTTGTCAACCAAACAGAGGAAATGGAGAACGGGTAGTTCATTTTCTCCTTCTCTTGTCTTTTTTCTCACCTTTTATTCCATTCTCTGATCCCCCTCTTTGTACTTCAATCACATGTTCTAATCGTCCTCATTATCTCATCTTCCTCCATGAACCCCTATTTGTTGAGATATATATACATATATATAAAAATCAAGTAAAAAAGTAATGTGTGTGATAGTTGGATATACAGTTAGGCCCAAAAATATTTGGACAGTGACACAATCTTCATGATTTGGGCTCTGCATGCCACCACATTGGATTTGAAATGAAACAACCACAACGGAATTGAAGTGCAGACTTTAAGGTTTAATTCAAGGGGTTGAACAAAATATATGATTAAACATGTAGGAATTGTAGCTATTTTTATACAAACGCTCCTCATTTCAGGGGCTCAAATGTAATTGGACAAATAAACATAACCCCAAGTAAAATGTTACTTTTCAATATTTTGTTGAGAATCCTTTGCAGGCAATGACTGCCTGAAGTCTGGAACCCATGGACATCACCAAACGCTGGGTTTCCTCCTTTGTGATGCTTTGCCAGGCCTTTACTGCAGCGGTCTTCAGTTGTTGCTTGTTTGTGGGTCTTTCTGCCTTAAGTTTTGTCTTGAGCAAGTGAAATGCATGTCGATTGGGTTGAGATCTGGTGATTGACTCGGCCATTGCAGAATATTCCACTTCTTTGCTTTAAAAAACTCCTGGGTTGCTTTTGCAGTATGTTTTGGGTCATTGTCCATCTGTACTGTGAAGCGCCGTCCAATCAACTTTGCTGCATTTGGCTGAATCTGAGCAGAAAGTATATCCCTATACACTTCAGAATTCATCCGGCTGCTTCTGTCTTTTGTCACATCATCAATAAACACAAGTGACCCAGTGCCATTGGAAGCCATGCATGCCCATGCCATCACACTGCCTCCACCATGTTTTACAGAAGATGTGGTGTGCTTTGGATCATGAGCTGTTCCAATTCTCCTCCAAACTTTCTTCTTCCCATCATTCTGGTACAGGTTGATCTTAGTCTCATCTGTCCAAAGAATGCTGTTCCAGAACTGGGTTGGCTTCTTCAGGTGTTTTTTGGCAAAGTCAATTCTGGTCTTTCTATTTTTGAGGCTGATTAATGGTTTGCACCTTGTGGTGAATCCGTTGTATTTACTCTCATGAAGTCTTCTCTTTATGGTAGACTTAGATACTGATACACCTACTTCCTGGAGAGTGTTCTTCACTTGAGTGGATGTTGTGAAGGGGTTTTTCTTCACCATGGAAAGGATTCTGCAATCATCCACCACTGTTGTCTTCCGTGGACGTCCAGGCCTTTTTGAGTTCCCAAGCTCACCAGTGCACTCTTTTTTTCTCAGAATGTACCAAACTGTTGATTTGGCCACTCCTAACATTTCTGCTATCTCTCTGATGGATTTCTTCTTTTTTTCAGCCTCAGGATGGTCTGTTTCACCTCCATTGAGAGCTCCTTTGACCGCATGTTGTGTGTTCACAGCAACAGCTTCCAAATGCAAACGCCACACCTGGAATCAACTCCAGACCTTTTAAATGCTTAATTGATGACAGGTTAATGAGGGAAGAGCCCATGCAGCGTTGTTATTTTTTTTTTGCAGCCTTCTGAGTCAATTGTCCAATTACTTTTGGTCCCTTAAAAAAGAGGCGGCTACGTATTAAAGAGCTGTAATTCCTAAACCCTATTTGATGTGAATACTCTCAAATTACAGCTGAGAGTCTGCACTTTAAGCCCATATTGATTATATAATTGTATCCTGAATATGTTTTCGTAAACAGCTAAAATAACAAAACTTGTGTCACTGTCCAAATATTTTTGGGCCTAACTGTAAGTATATATATATATATATATATATATATATATATATATATATATATATATATATATATATATATATATATATATATATATCCAACTATCACACACATTACTTTTTTACTTGCATTTTCAATTATGTGCTGTTATTTTTTTTTAGGAAACCCAAAATACATCCCCAACTCAGGTAGGTGAACTCACAAAGAATTCACTTAACTCTGTTGTGTAGTTTGGGACTAATTTATTTGAATACATTTTCTTTCAGTATGGCTATGGATTCATAGTGCTTCAGGTAAAGTCAAATCTCAAAACAAACACAGTGAAAACAAAACATTTGGTCCAAAACATAATTTAATTTAGAACTAGCCTTTTTTGCATTCAGTCCCAGTGCGTTTGGATCCACACACCAGCCACCCTTGGCTATCAGTCTCAGATGACAGACTCCAGGTCCAGAAAGCTATCCAGAGGTGTGAGGCCACAAAGGCCCCTGGCCATTTTGACGAGTGGCCCTGCGTCCTGGGTGATCACGTCATCACCAAAGGCCGACACTACTGGGAGGTGAAGGTGTCCGCCGAAGGCACGTGGAGACTTGGTGTCACGTTGATATCGGCCCCTAGGAAAAAAAGGTTCCACATGAGCCCCGAGTGTGGGTACTGGACACTTTGGAGAGGGTACCAGAACCTTTGGGCCTGTACAGACCCCAAGAACCCAGCCAAGCTGGCTGGGGCAGCACTGCCTTGTCTGGTGGGGGTGTATCTGGACGTGGAGGAAGGGCAAGTGTCGTTTTATGACGTTGAAAACCGAACCCACATCTACACGTTCTCTGACACGTTCAGTGGGAGTCTGGCTCCTGTGTTCTCTTGTTTGGATGGGGACATTGTGATGAAGATTTTACCACCGACCACGGCTTGATTTGCAATGGGATTGTAAAAATAAACTTCTTTGATTGTCATTTTAATGTGATTATAAATGTACAATTGGTATGAAGGTTTCTGAGTATAGTCCATTTCCCTAAGCAGCGATGAAGTATAAAATGTATGATTGTTAATTTCTTGTCAATTTAATCGTGTGCCTAATGTACATTTACGAAAATACAAATATCTCATGAACCCATGTTATGTCTGAACTTTTAGGTCACCTTTTTTGTATTTTCAACAGGAAGGCCTTTTATCCATGTATCATGGAATACACGTTTTATGTACTTTAAAAAAAATATTTATTCAAAATGTGTTTTATTGGTAGATCGACAAAGAGTGTTTTGATAGTTGATTTTATTTCTTCTCTGAAACACCCGGAACGTTGTCTAATGTAGATGATTCCTTTCGTGCTGGACATAAAGTGCACACTGTCGTGACGTCACATTTACACAATGGCGGAGGCAATGGCGATCTCTTTCATGGACCCATTAAAGGGCCTCTTGCTCACTTATTTCATGCCAGAGGGGTGCTACGATGAGTTTTTCCTCAATTTCAATTTTCTAGATGGTGAGTAAAACGTTTGAATAACTTTAGAACTGTAGGAAAAAAAATGTTTGAGCGACGTCAAGTGGGAAGAAGGACAGGTTTGCGTTTCAATGACTATCGAACCTGAGTTTGCCAACGTTATGCAGTATGCGCCCTCATTTTGCTCATCATTGCGCTATCTAATCTTAGACAGTGAGTTCAAACGGAGAAACAGATAAAGGAAGGTATCTGAACACCTCGTACTCGACTTCGGTTTACTATTATTCAGCCTATGACCAAACTGGACGACAGGCATTTAAGTCACACTGCTTTGACAGCTCTCAGGGGCGGGGCTATTCACAGGGCATTTCTTGATTGGTTGTTAATGTTTTTTGCGAGAACAATTCAACTCGTGAGCTATTTACCCTGTTTTGGTAACTAAATTACATAGTTTGTTTGAAATCTCATTAGCATACTCTGAGGTTGATTGTAGCTACATTTCCCACTGTACACCCCTTTTGTATTGTAATTATGCTGCTGAATCACTCATATTTTATTTCATTTTACCTTATCTGCTTATGGAAAGGTGACATTGAGTGTCTAGAAAGGCCCCCCAAAATAAAATGTATTTTTTTATTATTATTGTTGTTGTTATTATTCTACAGTGCCATGTCTGAAAATTGTCCTGAGCAAAGGCTTGGGGATTGGGATCATCTTGGGATCTGTGATGGGTAAGAAGTTCGAGTCTACCCTCTAAGAACGAAACCTTTTTTTCTTTTCTATTCCCCAACCTATGTATATTTCTATTTCTGTATATCTGTCTTTCAAATCTCTCTCTCTCTCTCTCTCTCTCTCTCTCTCTCTCTCTCTCTCTCTCTCTCTCTCTCTCTCCTGTCTCGTTGTTGAGGAATTTGTCTTGCGAACGATCTTTCTCCCAGCTCGATTAACTTACACCTAAAATAGTTCTCCTCACTTTCTTCTTCTAAATACTATCTCGACTGCCTGCCACATCTTTAATAATACCCCCTCACACCTGATTCCACTACTGTCTGCCTTCCCCTGATCTGAATCTATTCTGCCCTCTGCCACAGCTCTCGCGATACCTCCCTACACTTCATCTCACGCCTATCTTCCTCTGATCTGATTCCGTTCTCCCTCCTCTCTGCAGTGAAGCTGCCCCAGATCCTGAAGCTCGTCGGGGCTAAGAGTGCCGAGGGGCTAAGCTTCAACGCTGTGCTGCTGGAGCTGCTGGCCATCACCGGCACCATGGCCTACAGCCTCGCCAAGGGATTCCCCTTCAGGTATCACACACACACACACACACACACACACACACACACACACACACACAGCTTTGTATTTGTATACTTACATAGGACCAGAAAGTAATTTTACTGTTAGTTTCATTGAAAATAGTTGTTTTTTGGAAAAACTAAACCTAACCCTTACCCTTAGCCTTACCCTAACCCTTACCATAACTCTAATCTATGCCTAACCTTAACCGTGACCCTTTGCCTAACCTTAACCATACTCTTTTAAATATTGTTTTATTGTTGAGAAAAACATTTTCTAGACTTCTTTTGGTGTTCAATATGTTGTCTTTATCACAAGGAACATTATTGTATCTCATACTAGGTATTTTAGAGCATCCATTTGCGTTCTATTAAAGAATAAACTTGTGAGGACCACCATCTGGTCCTTATATCTCCAAAAGGTCCTGACTTGGATAGTGAAATTCAGATTTCGGTCCTCACAAGTATAAAAAAAAACAAGCGCAGAAACACAAACATGCAATCGTACACGCATACACACACAGCCTACACACACTCATGCATGCACGCACAGAGCCTCCACACACACACACAAGCAAACTCAGACATACAAACATACGCACACTTATTTAGATACACTGAATAGTACTCTGCCTTTATTTTTTTGTATCTCTCTCTCTGTCATACATCAAATAGGCAGCATCTTTAAGCCCCCTCCTAAGCCTGTATGTATGCATGTTTTTGTCCTATATCTCAGTGCATGGGGAGAGGCCCTGTTTCTCATGTTACAGACCGTAGCCATCGGGTTCCTCATCCAACACTACGGTGGAAAGACGCTCAAAGGTGATCCTGCTGACCCACAAAGTCATGCTCTGCCCAGGGCTCGCGACACTCTCTCAACGTTTTTTTACTCTCATACTCCTCATCTCTTACATGTGGGGGGGAGTCAACATACCATTGTGATACTACTCTCCTATTCAGTTTGAAAATAGTTTTATTTAATATTACGAAATATTGAATATTGTGTATTGTATTGAATATTGTGTATTGTATTGTATTGACAGTTTGAATATTGTGTAGACAGTCCAGCTTCACCTCCCCAAGCCCAGGTGTGCTCCCCCCAGGGGCTGAATCTGTGGTTTGAACCTGTCGTGTCCTGCTCCTCCTCCTCCTCCTCCTCCTCCTCCTCCCCCTCCAGGTGTGTTGTTTCTGGTGGTGTATTTTGGCCTGGTGGCGTTGCTGCTCTCTCCCGTCACCCCCATGTCTGTGGTCACCACCATGCAGGCCTCCAACATGCCCGCCATCATCGTCGGCAGGGTACGGCCACAAACATCTGTCACCCTACTAGATAGGACAAACTATCAATAATGATTTATATATCTGTCATCTTAATGGATAGGACAAACTATCAATAATGATTTATATATCTGTCATCTTAATGGATAGGACAAACTATCAATAATGATTTATATATCTGTCATCTTAATGGATAGGACAAACTATCCATAACAATTTATATATCTGTCATCCTAATAGATAGGACAAACTATCAATAACAATTTATATATCTGTCATCCTAATAGATAGGACAAAATATGAATAGCAATTTATATATCTGTCATCCTAATAGATAGGACAAAATATGAATAGCAATTTATATATCTGTCATCCTAAAAGATAGGACAAACTATCAATAACAATTTATATATCTGTATTCCTAATAGATAGGACAAAATATGAATAGCAATTTATATATCTGTCATCCTAATAGATAGGACAAACTATCAATAACAATTTATATATCTGTCATCCTAATAGATAAGACAAAATATGAATAACAGTGTCTTTGTCCCAGAGAAAAAAAGCCTAGTAGCAGGAGTTATAATAATAATAATAATAATTCATTTTATTTAGTTTTTATTAAAAAGTTATGCTTTTCCAAAATTGGGATAGACTTGAGGTGTTAGATGTGAGGTGTCTTTAGGTGTTTGATGTTAGATGCATAGATACATAGATCCTCGAAGTCGAAGGAATTGTCCGGAAACCTCCGAGACAGGTTTGAACTATGAATTGTATCCATTTTAGAATAAGGCTGTGACGTATCAAAATGTGTAAAAAAAAAAAAAAAAAAGGGAAGGGGTCTGAGCACTTCCTGAATGCACTGCATAGTGGGTTGAACGAATGCGTTTCGGAGTCTTATAATGGTGGTCTGATTGCACTCCTCTGTGCTCTCCCCCATTGTCCCAGCTGATTCAGGCAGTCGCCAACTTCCGTAACGGACACACGGGACAGCTGTCGGCCATCTCCGTCTTCCTGCTGTTTGCCGGTTCCCTCGCTCGCATATTCACCTCACTACAGGTAGGGTCCCTACCAGCACGTCTGATGGGTAGTGTTTTGAGTGGCAGGAAGAATACGTTATTATTATTATTATTATTATTATAATTATTGTATTGTGTTAGCAAGAAATGCAATTGCAAGAAATGCATGCATGTGTGTTTGTATGTATTTTGACTGAGCATTGCGTGTGCGTGTGCGTGTGTGTGTGTGAGAGCGCTAAATGGTTGTCTGTGTGTAGGAGTAGGTTGACCACCTGTGCCTCTTCACGCTGTCAATCACCAACTTTGTTGATTTTTATAAAACAGGAAACAGGCGATTCTCTGATGGCCCTGACCTACGTCATTTCCTCTGCCTGTAACGGCATCATCTCTGCTCAGGTTCTCTACTACTGGAACAGCAGCCCAGAACTAAAGAAGAAAAAGAAAAAGTAGACTGAAGATGTCTGCTTTATAATCGATAAACAAGTACATTCGGGCAAATATTGAACGACACTTCGTTTTTATCTAAGCTGTACTTATTACCATTTACCTATAATGATTGAATGCCTAGGGGAGTCTGTTGGTGAGTACAGTGGCAGTGCTGAATGGGGTAGATTCAGTGCCAGTTGAGATCACCAATCACAATCCTCTATGATCAACGTGTGGACCAATTAGAACTCCTTGTTTCCAAGCCTTTTTAAAGGATTGGAGACAGCCTGGGCTTTGTTGGCCTTTTTCCACCAATCAGAACTGTCAATTGTATTTTGATGTCTTTCTTTTCTTTTTTTAGCTCAGGGATTGGAAGGTTATGGATTGTTTTGGGGGGGAAGGGACCCCCTTGTTGCTTTGACCCAAAATATTGACTGTGTGATGTGTTGTATTCAGCATTCCCTTCTGTGTAGATCCCATCAATCAGCTGTTTTATTCAGTTCTAATTATTCAGAAATATTTTTTGTGCATAGATTTTTACCTATGGCTTCACAATAATAATCAAAACTGGATCAAATCAAATACAGACTTGGGGCCACAAACAAGCATTACAATTGTCCAGCGCAGAAATTGTCGGCCAGTTCTATGACATTTTACAGCCAAGCGGCAGTGTTTAAAATGTAAATGTAAAATACCATGGTTTGTAAAACGTTTGTAAAACCAGTGAATGAAAATGTCCCGGAACCCAACGGTTGAACATTCAGGTAGTTGTACTAGTTGTAACCCTTTTTTTTTTATTTCACTGTTACATCTCTTCCTGAGTTCAAAACAAACAAAGAGCTGTAATAGTTTGGTGTCCTGGTCACGCACACATACTGTAATGATATTGGGACGAAGTCTAAGAGGCCGTGCACTAATTCCATTTTGATTGGGCCGCATTAGGGAGCACTTTGTAATTCATGTTTACACAGTACATTTCATCTTTGTGTTGTCGCCTCCGATCTTGTTTCTGCGCTGCATGCTCTTTTTCTATACTGTATCACATTGCTGTGGTTTTGCATTATGTTGACTTGAACAGTTTCAAGGGACCTCACAATGTGAAGGATCGTAGGCCAGATTCAGAAGGCTCTTGATTGGCGGATTCATGAGATACATAAAAAATTGTTAATGGAATAAAACTGTATTTTGTCTGGAGTGACAAATGGCAACAAGTGTCTGTATGTTTAGGGTGTGATTCTCTCTGTAGCCTCTAGATGGAGACAAACTTTCAACAACTTTGCGTACACTTCTGTGTCCCAGGAAGGTTTCTAATCCAGGTCCCTCTGTTAGTTTGTAAACTTTGAATTAAGAGTACTTCAACTTTTGATAAAAGTAAATAAACACATTTTTTCGGTTTAAACACCTTTTTATTTTTTAAAGACAATTCCACTACTCGGCCTAATCAGGACTTTCGTCTCGCCGTGTTCCGTCAATCAAGTCGTCCACTTTTCCCCACGTTTTTTTTTCTCATGCCCTCTTTACCATAACATTATTTTTCTCTACGTCTGTCTATCAATCACTCCCTTTCTTTAGTTGTCTTTCTTATTACCCCCCACACTCCTTGAATAGGTCTTTTACCCCCTCCCCCTTTCTTCCCCTCGTCCCTCCATCATGACAGTAGAGAACCCAACTAAACCTCCCCCCTTCCTGCGGCCCCCTACTCTGACACCCGCAGCAACCAAAATGCAACCCTATTTCTAGAAAATAAAATATGTTGTTTTTGTTTTTTAAATAAACCCGTGAACGTGACCAGTGGGGGACGTTCAGGCACGACAGGGGGTTTCGAAGATTGATGACAGCTACTGACTTGTTTAAAACTTTTGACAGTCCTCCTGAAAACAGGCTTGTAATCGAAAAGGATGCCCTCTTTAGTTATAGATGGTGTCAAATTAGTTTGATTTTCAATCTAAACTAAGGTGTTGCGATTTAGCTTCCTTTTTAAAAGTTTTAGTGCTGACAGCAGGATTTTTCATTGGAGCAATCTATTGGTATGTTTGTGTTTTGCTGCTTCTCTATTCGCCAATGGAGGGTATAAGTGATACCGTAATTATTACTGGCAGTTATAGCAGCGAAATAATATTAACTGCAAGTAATATAAAGTATTATACTGACCTATCTGACCAAGCATCAAACTATTGGTTGTTGTGGAACAATCCGCCTAGAGAGAACAATGTCTCACATGTCATTTTAATGTAAAATTATTGTATAAAACTTTCCAAATGTTTTTCACATACACTTGTTGGAGTAGAAAGGTGATTGACCACCACAACTTTTATTATCATTACGTACACAAAATGTATCACAGTATTTAGACTTAAATTGATTTCCAATTAATACATATTCTGTTTTAAAGGAGTGTGTGAGATTGAAAGGGGAAGATCTAACCCCCCCACCCACCTCCCCTTTCAAATTGACCAAATGTGAGAAACGACTAGACGGGATGATCGTCTCTGAGAGTGGAGCAGGAGGGTCGTCTAGAGAGAGGCCCAGAGTCTATGATGAACACCATTTTCAGAGAAGAAAAGAAAAAGAGGAACTCCTCATTTAGGGAGAAAGAAAAAGATGGGTGGGGTGGAGGTGGTGTGTGTGTGTGTGTGTGTGTGTGTGTGTGTGTGTGTGTGTGTGTGGCCTTAGCAGCGGGAATCCCTATCTGATTGTGAGGTCCAAGATGGCAGCGAGATTCGTAGCTTCGTTAGGCCGTATCACCTGCGAGGCGGCTTCATCTTGGGAGGTCTCCGTTCGAGTCCAACGAGGGCCTCCAAGGTCTCACTCCACTGTGCAGACAGCCCCAAATTTCCTCCCTCTCCTCTCTCCTTTAAAGCTACAGTGGGTGATCGACAGAGCCGCCCGCACCAATGGCACCAATCTCTCTTCTTTTTCCCATGAAATGAATAGGCCCAGATTCACGGAGCCCTTTTTGCTACCGCCCGGGGCTTCGCAAGACGATACTCAATAAGATGTAATAGTGTGTTTGACACTTCGTCGCAATCGTCCAATCAATCAAACAGCCGTCTTAGTTTCAGCCTATGGCAGTGAAGCATATTGTGAAATATATGGCTTTGAGTCCTTCACCTAAGAACAGAAAATCTCTTTTAGCATGTGGCCTCTTCCTTATCTCGATCGACAAACGGCCTGCGTTTCCCATCGCCCCTATCTCGGAGCGCGGCACCGCTCCACCTGTGTGGGAGTGTCTGATGAATACCTGTGCTGTTTGATAAGGGGATGAAGGCAGCCGGCAACCCTTTGAATGTGTGTCCCAATGGTCCAGTCAGTGTCGCGTGTAGCGTGTAGCGTCCTCCCCTCCCACGCGGGTTTTGTCACGGCACGGAACGAGAAGTCCTTTGGGGTCTGTCGCAACGCTGTTCTCGGCGTGACAAGGTGTTTCTCCCTGCGTGCGTGTTGAGAGCGCACGCACACACACACACACACACACACACACACACACACACACACACACACACCCCTATGAACTCACTCCCCCGCGAAAACACGAGCGCACACTCGACACACACACATACACACAGGGAGTCCCCTCCCTTCAAATGCAAACACTAAAAGACAAACATCGAGCGGTGAGGTTCGGACCCACCTTCACACGCACTCTGCCTTTTGTCAGTCTTTGGCTCATTCCATCACTCAATGCACGGCTTTGTCCGCTCTCTCCCTCTCTCTCTTTCTCTTCTGTCAATCCAACATTTCTGTACGTTCGCCGCCGTCTAACTTTTCCCGTTACCTTTCTCTGAATTATTTTTGATCAAATCCATCCTGCCTCTCTGTTTCTTTCCCCACTACTCACTCCCCTTACCTGCCCCCACACCCCCTCTCTCCCCTTACCTGCCCCTACACCCCCTTCACTCCCCTTACTGCCCCTACACCCCCTCACTCCCCTCTTAAACCTGGCTGTTATACATATCCCTACATCCACCCCCTGCACCTCTCTCCACCCTCCTCTTTGGCCTGGCTGGTATACACACACACACACCCACCCCCACTACACCCACACTCTCTTAGACATGGCTTGTATACACCCCCCCCCCCCCCCCCCCCCCCCCCCCTACTACACCCACCCTCTCTTAGACCTGGCTGGTACACACAAACACACACACACACACACACACCCCCCTACACCCACCCCCTCTTAGACCTGGCTGGCCTAGCCCTGGGTGTGTCTCCCACACTCTCTCTCCGCAGCTCATTAGCGCTGTCCGTCACTCACTCACTCCCAGGTTAGCAAACACTCCTCTCTATTAGGGGGGCGCTGCCCCTTCAGCTAATTACCGCTGGCTGTTGAGGCAAAACACAGCTGGTCACAAAGGTGGTCCGGGTGACTCACTCCCACTAGCGGAGCCCTACCTGGGAGCACGTCGGGGACGGAGATGCTGACTTTGTCAAGCGGTGCTTTCTGTGGCCGCGCAGTTGAAAAAACGAATGCCACCACAAACCGCCTTGATATTTGAATGGCAGGTTTCGACCACGTATTATTCAACGACCTGCTCACCTTAATACATTAGATCTAATGCGTTGTTCTGGTTTTACACAAAGTATAACAGTGCCTCAATCTATAGTTAGTTGAGGAAGAAGTTATTCTACATCAATGTCTGTACATTGTATGCTGATTTGTTTTAAAGAACGCAAACTCTGCGGAGCTAATATTTAAGGTGTTGTAGAAGGTGTAATCTGTACAGATGTTATAGGTAAGTGTCGATCTTAGGCATGACTAGGCGTGATGTGTGTAAGGGGGCGGTAATTTGTTCTGACACACAGACACACACACACGCACACACACACACACACACACACATACACACATAAAAAAACAAGAGTTGTTACCACGAGGTTGTGTGCAGGAGCGAGATTTGTGGTGGCACTTTATTGTAGTCTGACTGTGATGTAACGTAACGTACTGTAAACTTTATTCATCAAGCGCGCCTTGTCAAAACAAACGTTGCAAGGTGCTGTACGTGTACAAACTATGTCAATAAAAAAAGAACCATGCAATGTAGAACCAAATAATAGAAGACATCAAAACATAACATTGGTAGTTGTGGCTCCCTGCGAGTAGGTCCTAGAGCTAGTCATATTTGGCCCGTGATTTCTCAGAGCTGGTTGGCCACTGTGGCTACATCTCGACACGTCCCCTATCAGTGTCCCGACGCTACTGTTGTGTGAAGCCTAAAAAAAGACGTATGTGGGCGCCTGATCATCCATCACCCTCGACCCCCGTGAGGAGACGTCTGTAGGGGCCGCGAGGCAGCAAGCTGGAGCCCGACCAAGAGACTCCTTCTGCTGATCTCGTGAGCATTTTTGTCTGCCTGGAACCGGGGCCTGCTTAGCTGTGTGATGCTAACCGACTGGGACGAAACAATGTCAGCAGCCATGTTGGGCCTCCGGGAGGCTCAAACACTCGCTGGAGGTTTCAGGTCTTCAGGTTCATTGAAATGTTCATTTGAAAAGGGAATTGAAATCCAGTGAATGCACTCAAAATCAAATGCACTCGCACGATCATGCACATACATACATGTGCATGCATACACACAAAATCTCCAAGAGTATACAACATTTATACATCAAATGATCCACACACTAACTCACGCAAACACGCACAAGCAGACATTCAACAGCCATTCACCGGTTGCTGACACACGCGCATGTTCCATGAATGTCCACTTATCTTCCCTGACAAACAAACCCCCCCCCCCCCCCCCCACACACACACACACACACACACACACACACACACACACACACACACACACACCCACAGGCAGGGTGATTGTTATCAGGGTAGATGTGGGCTGCCAGTGGAGGGTGGCTGCTCTGACAGCCTCTGTTGAGAGACGAGGGAGGGTAACAGCTCCCTACCGCAGACACACCAAACCGTCAGCTTTTTCCATCTGCCTCCCAGCCTCAGGGCTTCAGAGACAAGAATAGGGGGCCTTGCCGTCACCATGAGACTGAACCTAATGGGTGATGAAAGGGCACTTAGAGGAGTAATTATAATCAGAATTTTGTCTGTATTTTTTGGCTGTTTTTTTTTTCTTTTTCTTGTTTTAATCCAATCAAGGGAATAAATCTGTGGTGCTTCTGTCAGTCCCTCACTCAGTCCTGGTGTCATCTGTCACTGCTAATTTTAAAAGTGCGAGGATTTCCTTCGAGAAGCTAGTGGCTACTGTTGTCAGACTAAACACTGATCTTTATCTCTCTCTCTCTCTCTCTCTCTCTCTCTCTCTCTCTCTCTCGCTCTGTCTGTCTCTATGTCTTTCAGAAACACACACACACACACACACACACACACACACACCCCACACACACCCACACACACACACACACACACACACACACACACACACACACACACACACACACACACACACACACACACACACACACACACACACACAGGCTTTCTGTCTTCCACCCCTTTACTCCCCACACCATCTCTCTTACTCCCCTTCACTCTCTCTTTTCTCTCTCCCTTCCTGTCCCCCTTTCATCCCCCCTCCTCCCTCTTCTCAGTGATTGCGTGACTGGGGCTGCTCAGCTGCGCCGTGTGAGCGTGAGTCAAAAATGCAGTGGATCCGGCGCTCTGTGACATTGCATCCAACCGTAGCAGAGCTCTGCCAAAAAAGCAGACACCCACTCGCTCAACTGCGAGCAAACAACGCAACGAGCATGTCTTTCAACAACTTGGGAGTGGTAGCCCAATCAGTCATTTGAACATGCATGACGTTGATTCTATTTGTCTGTTGGCTTAGGGTTCCCCTGACTTCACGAGGTTATTTTAACATCTCCATCTGATTTATTTTTAATAATATTACAATTTGGATAATGCTTTTTTTTATAAAATCTAACTCAAGACACGAGTAGGCCTACTAAAAGTAACATGTATTTACTTGGAGGTTGAATAATCTGTTGTTATAGGGTTTTATGCAACCCATGACATTTTGGTTCAGAGTCAGTGCGTAAAACTAATCGGATCGTTCTAAGAGCCGATTAGCGCAGTTTATACTTATTATTATGATCATTTCCCTAACACAAAATGATGCTTAGATTTAAAAGTATGTGGCACGGGTGGAGTTGTGTAATGAGAGTACGGGGAGGGTGTTTGCCCTGCGTGCAGAAGAGGAGTGTCTCGTCGGCTTTCCAAGGAATGCAGGTAAATAATATGCGCGGAGTTGCCATGACTACTTTTGAAGTGGTGTTTCCTGCGGCAGTGTTGACGAAATACGTTTTCTCTTTATGTTTATTTAATCCCAAATCTACTTCTTTCATTGAGAAAAAAAAGCTAAAGAAATAACAAGGCAGAGGCCTACCAGTTACTGCACGTAAATTATCTGGGGGCAAAACTGGCATTATTAGGCTGCTGTCGAATTGGAATCACTGCTGTCTTTTATGTATGAGTAAGTTGTGTGTCAGCAAAGTAAATGCCAGTGCGGACATTAAAACATTGTGTGTGACCACCTGAGTCATGCACAGAAGCCCTCTCTGTTTAGTCAGTGACCGCAGCACCTCGTATAAAAGACTTAAAAGTCACACCGGCCTGCATCTCCCACGCACTTGTTTAGCCCCGGCTCACTAAATCCATGGCAACCACTTGTTGAAGCCTCACTGCCCGTTGCTAAGAGATGAGATGTATTCGACCAGAAAATCCTACCCCCACTACCCTGGCCTGTACCCATACCCCCATCCCCTCCCCGTGCGCCCCTTTCGACCTCACCAGATACAGCCCCCAATGCACCGAGAGCACTGCCGTATCTAACTTCCGCTGTTAGGCCTGTAGGCAAATGACTCCCAAAGCTTTCCTTATTCTAAAAACAGAATAAAAAAAATATATAGGAAGATATATATATATTCTAGACTAGGCATGGTTCTTTAAAAAATCGTGTTCAGTTTTACCGCTAGGCCATGTTATTTGTTACATACATGTTATATACAAATATTTAAAAAAGCATATTTATTGTGACTCAAATTCTTGCATTATTATAGCTGTATATGGTTGTATATTTCCTGATGTTTTTTGGGGTGAAATGATTGGTTATAGGCTTTCCAATCTTTGGGCTTGTCTTGGCTACTTTCTCAGCCTGAGTTGCCAGGGAAACGAACTGTGTGTTGGGGAGTTTGGTGCTGAATGTCAGGTTTTCAGCAGAGAGAGAGAGAGAGAGAGAGAGAGAGAGAGAGAGAGAGAGAGAGAGAGAGAGAGAGTTTGGCTTATCCCCCTCTCATCCATCGCCTCCTCCTCCCGGAGCACTCATCTTTTTTGCCTGCTCCCATCCCCTCCCCTTACTCGCCGATTAGCCGGTGCGGGCTCTCTTATTTCCATGAGAATGGCGACGGGCGGTGAAAGGGTTAAGCCTGAGCCGGAGAAGAAGGGAGTCGAAGCCCCCGAATGCAACGCTAATTTTCTGCTCGGCGGGGGAGCGAGAGAAAGGGAACAAAGCGCCCCGGGGGAGTAGCCGAGGACCCAGCGGCTTTACTATGTGCACCTGCGAGCTCAAAAGCTATGGACAATGTGCCTCCGAAACGGCCAATTACGGCCGGGCCAGCCACCCGCTTTCTCTCCGGAGAGGGAGAGAGTGATAGAGGGAGGGAGGGGTTTTGAGCAGGGGGGAGAAAAGTGAATTTAAAAGAGGGGAAGAGAAGAAAGTAAATGATCGACCCTAAATCATTCCGCGCGCTACCCCGCCACACCACCCCGCTGCTGGACACCCATGTTCGCCCCCCCAAAACTTTGTTTTGTCCGCCTCCTGAGTTTTATTTTAAGCACCCCTGAGCATAACGGGTCCACCCGTGGTGCCACTGTTAAACGCAAACGGGTTCGTTTTGATTGGCCTTATGTCATCTTGTTATTTCTCCTAATGATTTGGACGGATGAGGTCATACTTTCAAATTACAGCTGAGCGGTGACCACAACTCAAACGAAAGGCCTTCATCGTCAAACAATCTAAATGTGTTGTAAACAATGCTTCCTTTCCACAATGGAAGGCAAATAGAGTTGAATGAATGTTGGATTACTTTAGTTTAAGTTCACAATAATCTATTCCAAACTGTTCACTATGGACTTACTAACCGGCCTCTCGAAAGTTCAATAATAGGCATATCTTAGTGCAGTAAATATGGGCCAATGATTCCGAAATTAGATGTCCTATACAGCCGATAGTTCATGGGTGAATGGAGCTCGCAACTGAATGTGTGTAATCTGTCCATTATGGCGATTTACTCATTGATGTTCTTTCATAAAAGAACAGGAGTCCCCATGGGGAAAACAAAAGATCTTTCTCCCACAAAAAGATCCCATATGATGAGTCTACGAGTCAAAGCTCATTGAAATAAAATGAAAAAGCAATATTTGAAAATAACTTTTTTTATTAATACTTTTTTTGTTTGTCATTGTCATATGAACATTTTTTTAATGGAAAAAGGCCTCGAAGTACAAAAGCCTTAAAATTGTATACACTATGCACTTCAGCCTTGCAAGAAAATCTTACACTATGTACAACCCACAGTATTAACATGCTAGAAAATAGAAATACAAAAAAAAAGTAACAAAAAGAAAGTTTAAGTCTTTACACTCTTGGATTGCAATGTAAACATTCATGTCTTTCACTATTACTATCATATAAATTACAATGTTCAAATCCCTCAGGACTTTATAAAAACATAGTAGTGTGTAATTCCCTTTTTTTTTTATGTAAGAACACTCCTGTTAGTTGGTGGATTGCACAATAAGCAATGCCAAACTGTAACCAACAAGTGGATTTACCTCAACATTGGATATATTCCCTTTTGCCAACAGAAAACATTTAAAAAGTTTCCCCCCATTTAAAACACAGCAGCAGTTGTTTCCTCATGGAATTAGAATGGTCAGAGCAAATCCTTCCAATTCTGCAAATGTATTACTCAGCATTTTGTTAAATAGACACTCTAAGAACAGACTGTCAACAGGAAAACTTTATAGGGCTAAGTTTTTAAAAGTTATGTTGTTTATACGGAAAAAATTTTTCTCTTCAATTAAACCTTATGCCTACTCAGTCATTCCGCAAATTAGAAAAAAGAAATGTGATGTTTGAAAGCATCTTAAGAACTTTAGAATTATACAGACACTTGAAAATTCTGTCTTAAAATGTAAGACCTTTTTTCCTTATTTGAGGGGTATTATCACAACAATGTGCTCTATAAAAAAAACTGCTTTTACTACTTCCCCAATATGTTAGTTAAAAAAATATTTATGCCACAAATTTACTATAACCCTAGAAAACAAAATCATTCAAGTGTGCTTTGTAGAAAAATAAAGACTTGGGAAAGTTTTTATTTTTTTTGTTGGAAGTGAAACATTGAAATGGAACGCAGCATATTTTAAAATCAAATTTATGTCAACGAAACAAAACTGTAAAACACGCATCTTTAAAAGTGGCTGAGAAGTTGGCAAGAGACACTCCGGCCTTTGCCAGTAACGCAACACAACTTATTAAACATTACCAAAAAAAAAAGAAATTGACAGGATTAAAACTATTATCAGCAGCAGAAAATGATTTTAAAACATGCCCTGTTTAACTTTTAAAACAAAAAATACGGAAATTTACTGAACTTAAGATGCATTATTCATGTTGAGTTTGACATGGTGTCAAACACATTTCTGACAGAATGTCCAGCGTGCAAGCCCACTCAGAATTCAAGAACATGTTGGTCATAATAGCACAAGATTATATTTGAGACTGTATTAGCTTGCTTCAATTGGATTCAATTAAGATTGTCCGACTGGGTTTTACCAAGTCATCCAACAGGGTCAAGCTTGGAAATCAAACAAAAAAGAGCACTTATTCAACAAAGCACGCAAAAGGCACAGAGATACTGTACTTCATTAAAAATAAAAATACCACTCTTATCATTCAAGTTCGTATTTGTGCAGTTCTCCGTCTCCCTCAACGCCTCATCAGGTCCCCAGACTTCACAGCAAGTGACTGGGTGGGTTTTGAATGCTTAACGAGAGGAACCCATCTTTTCCCTGGGAGGGTAGAAGAGAGTTCCTAGAACTAGAATCCTCGCGGGTCATGTGATTTGTATGTCACTGGCCTCCGGAATTACAATTGGCTGACCCGGTTCCCAGCGCTTGTTGGTCCCTGCAGGTCGTCCAGGCCCCCCCCTCTATTGTTTGTTTGTCCCAGCAGGGTTTGGTCATGATTGCCCATCACTGTGTGAGAGAGAGGTGGGGGCTAACCACTCTCGCTGCCATGGTCTGGACAACGTGAGGAGACCCAGAAGGAAGAGGACAATGGGACATTGTGGAGCGTTCAGGGCCCGTTAATGTCACGCGCCGCTACAAGGAGGCACCAGGGAGTTATCTGAATTGAAGTTAATGATGTCAAGTTCAGTTACAAAAACAAAAAATGATCGAAAGGTTGTAGGGAGGAAAGGGCAAATATGTACAAAAAAAAAAAAATAAAAAAACTAAACAAATCATTGTTGCTAGGGCAACAAATATTTACAGCAGTCCTTCATGATAGGAAGTCCATTGAGTATGTTGCCAAAGCGGCATGGGCTTTGTGTTGGCAAGACTGAGCGACCAGTCCGCGTGGGACGGATGTGTAGAAAAAAATAAAATAAAAATAAAACACCTAAATGCAAAACTGAGGAGGTAGAAAAATAACCATTTCAGACCAAGTCACTTGCTCGTTAGCGCAACACTGGACCGAGTGTGTTATGTGCAGATCCAGGTAAACATATAGATCTATATATTCATATAACTCTCCATCCCTCCCCATTTCCTAGTGTGTGTGTGTGAGGGAAATGAAGAGGGTCCGTCTAGTGCGCGTGCGTATCGTCCCCGCCGGAGCCACACTAGGCATCTATCTCCGTGCGCCCCCAGACCCCCCTTTAGATGTGCGTCAGTGGGACGGTGCCCCCGAGGTAGTGCTGCTGGACGCTGGTGTAGCCTCGCTGGGCCCCCGTGGGGTCCCCGGCGTCTCCACCGGGGATGTACATGCTGATCATGTCCCTGAGGTCCCCCTGGAGGGGCCCGCGGTGGTGAGGGCCGCCCGGTGCGCCCGTCGGGGAGTGGGAGTGCGGGTGAGACACGGGCTCCGGCTTCACCATGGACATGACGGGGCTGGGCTGCTGGGGGCTGCTGCTGTAGGACATGGGGCTGAGGAGAGAGAGGGGGGAGACGAGGTTAGTGACTGATCCTTTAGGTTTCGTTTAGTGACTGCTGCTGTAGGACAGAGGCAGAGAGAGACAGAGAGACAGAGAGAGGTTAGTGACTGATCATTTAAGGTTAGTTCACTGTAGTGACTGCTGATGTACAACATGGAGCAGAGGAGAGGAGGAGAGGGGACAGTGACTGGAGGTCGTGAACACTTCAGGTGGGCCGCAAAGTTTTTTTCCTTGTTGGCGTAAAGGAAATTGTTTATGCAGATTAAAGTCACAGCAAACCCAAAACCAAATAAAGTTACGTTTATCGCCGGAGATCAGCCACTTATTAAATCTGACCATAAATCTAAAGTATTTTATAAAGGATACAATATGCAGTCTTGAAGTTGACATTACTGGAAACCACTCTCTAACGTGGAAATTCACGTAGTCATATGTTGCCTCTCTCTTGACAGCATTAACCCAAAAAATGAAATACCCTGCACTTACAGGAACAGAAAAAGCCCACAGCTTAAATTCTTTAAGTCCGACATAGACCTACATGCTAGAACATAGAGAAGGACAGAAGGATCAGGGGCTATCCTGCATATTTGACTGATGTCTAACCAGCGGATTGCTTTAGTCAGCCGGTGAGGAAAAGCCGTGGTATTATGGAATCCCTTGTTTACAAACCACACGGGGACGCGGGCAAGTCCCAACTAGTTAAGAGGCCACCAACCATACTGGGAGGCCGAGAGACCACTGGGACGACAACTTTAAACGGGGTTCTATAGTTTTGTAACTTTTATCCTTTTTTATTTTGTCTAATCGTGATGCAATTGAAGTTTTACTGTATTGACCACTCCAGTTGGCGTACCAAACTGTTGTTTCAGCATCATCCAAACGTGCTGCTACTGGGTTCAAATCTACGTTAACGTTCATGGTGGTTCCTGTGCGGACACCTTCCACGTCTGGAGGGCCTCTGCAGGGAAAGGCTCTCTACCAAAATGTTGTTTTCGCTGAGGTGCACCAGAGGATTGTGGGTGAAGGACCACACACAAAGGTATCCTAGGCCAGTAAAGTGAGGTCATGCTTAATATACCACAAAGGACAACAGGCCACCATACAAATACGACTCATTAAACGTCATATTGTCCACAAGTTTGGCGGAGCTTTATATATATATATATATATATATATATATATATATATATATATATATATATATATATATATATATAATCGTAGTACTATTCTATACGGCTTTTTTATATAATACAATTGGTGTTTTTGCTGCAAGTTGTCGGCTTAGCTTTGTCCTGTCAAAAAACACCACATAATGATCGGATCAACAACAATCTAGAAACACAAAACAAAAAAACTTATCCCAGTGTTGATGGGTTAAGGCTGTTAGACGGAGCGAAGATATTTATCTTAAAATTTCTCTGACAGGTCAGCAAAGCCAGTTTGGCAACAAACAAGGTGTATTGTCATAATTAGAACGAAATACTCGCCCTGATTCATCAATCAAGTGGGAGGGCCTGTGTGGTGTCTAAAGGATTTATTTGGTAAAATATATTTAGACTTTATGACGTTGATGGAAGTGATAGCCCTGAATTAAAATAGATTTAAGTCAAACTGTATGTCAGGGCCTCTTTTGTGCTTAATCTGTGAATAGAAATGTTTGTTTTTTTTGTTTTTTTTAAGACCACTCAAAAAACATTAGGTTTTCTGCATGTCTTGATTAATGCTGCATGAGTACTTTTGGACAATTTGACACTTCATCCGCTTTTCCTTTAACTTTTTAAAAGTCCTGTAATATCTAGATTTTAGTGCAAGTGATTTCATTAAACTAATCAGTCTCAAGTATCCGAAACACATGCACCTGCTCATTACATTGCATGACATCGGGCAAGACACATTCGAAAAGGATTCTTCCTTCAGTCATAAAAACATTTTTGCTAAACTTGATTTACATTTATAACCGAGAAGAAAAAAATCATTGTTGATCGAAATGGCAACTCGTGTCCTAGTATAACACGTGAAAATGTAACTTAACACACCTGTAGTTGGCGTTATTCATGTAGGACTGTGCCGCCGACATGGACGGGGGATACTGGAGGGCCGACAGGTCGTAGCGGTGCAGCTGCTGTGTGTAGCCGAGAGCCTCGCCTTGCATGCCGGCGTACCCCCCAGTGGGGCCCCATCCGTAGCTATCCATCCTGGGGCTTCCACCTTGCCCTTGCGCGGCTGCGGCAGCAAGCAGGTTGCCAGCAGAGAGGGGATACTTGCCCATCTGTGTGTCCTTCTTCAGCAGGGGCTTGGTCTTGCGGCGTGGCTTGTATTTGTAGTCGGGGTACTCCTTCATGTGCACGGCACGGAGTCTTTTGGCCTCATCGATAAACGGCCGCTTCTCCGCGTCCGTTAGCAACTTCCATTCAGCTCCAAGACGCTTGCTGATTTCAGAGTTGTGCATTTTAGGGTTCTCCTGTGCCATCTTACGGCGTTGGCCCCTCGACCACACCATGAATGCATTCATAGGTCTCTTCACTTTGTCCATGGGATCCGCACCAGGTGGGCAGACGGATTTCGAGCCCGGGTGAGTGTTGCCCATACCGGTTACCGGAGAGTGCATCCCCTGGGAGTTTTGATGCGACTGTTGCTGACCTGTAGGCTTTAGCTCGTGCTCCATCATGCTATACATGTCTGCTTCAACTTTGTTTTGGTTAAACGAAAAACCGTAAAGAAAATAAAAAGGTAAAACTTAACAGTGGCAGCCTCTGTCGCCTACTACCTGGCGACTTTAGGCCGGTTTCTCTCTGCCGTTTCCGTGTCAGGTGGGGCAAAACTTACCGACTGTTCCAAATCAGGTAATTAACGATCTGTTCCGGCGCAAACCCGTGGGAACACAAGCAAGATGGTAGTCTATCAAATGACAAAACTGTGCGAAGCAGTAATTACCTCGGAAGGGGAAATACCAAAATAGAAAGTTGCAAAATTGCGCGGATTTAAAAAAAACGAAAACTTCTCAAACCGGCATATCTTTACTTTCGCCAATTTACTTACAACCACTTGTTAGAGCATTGATTCAGTGAAGAGTTCTGTGTGATGACAAAAGTTCTTCCTTTCACTCGTGCGGTTGTATCCTAGTTTGGACCAATCATAGCTCCGGTATTAAACATTTGCATAACCAAAGACGTTGTGCGCGGATGGAGCGAAGCACTTGTTGGTGGGGGAGTGACACAGAGAGTGGAGTGCTTTCAACGAGAAAAAGTAATAATCCGGATAACTCTTATTTTAGGTCGGAATTGAGTTTTCTCATGAAGTCATTCAAAAGCGCCCCGTGCGTAAAAATGTTCCCTAATGCATTGCGATAAAGAGCGCATACAGATATAGATCTAAATATATATGCAATATGTTTCCTGAATGTCATAAACACAACTTTAGGTACATTTCAACGCAGAGATAATATTAATGTATACAACTCCAAATCAATTGATTTTTTAAAAGGTTTTTGTAAGCTTTGACAATACCCTACTTTATGGATAATGTTCGGGCAATTGTGCGTCTATTGATTTAACCAATTTTACCTTTGAATCACTCTAACTATAAAGTGCCTATTTCAATCCACGACAAAGCTAATTTTTCAGCAAACGAATGAACAACTTTGTTGTGTCTGCGACTGCGAGAGAACTCGTTTTCGAGACGTCTGACCCTTTTCAACCGATTGTTATAAAGGCCTGGCTCTATAGCCAGTATTGATTCGGGCACAAAGGGGCACAGAATTACTTTGGGGGTCCATGAGAATGAGGAAGCGGTATGTTAGTTTGGCCAAATAGAGCTTTTATTATGCTCCCGTGGAAGGTCTTTGTTAAGAGCAAAGTTGCCTCAAACCTACAAGGGACATGATGGTTCTTTACCAACTTTATATATAACCTTTTCAAATCAATAGAGATGGAAAGGAGCAATGCCACTTGGCACTGAAGTCCACGCTCCAAACACAGCATTATCTCTATTAGGGAAACTCAAAAAGTTATAGTAATGATGTTGTCATTTAGTAAGCTTTGTTTGGTTTTAAATATAATAAGCCTTTAATGACAAACATCAAAATGTGCCATACAAATGACAGTGACCTTTAATCAGGTGACTTTGCAGTATAGCAACGCTTCTCTATTTACAATGCAGCAGTTTATTTAGCCTCTGAAGTAATGCTTTAAACTTTCTACACTGATATTTCACAAGTTTTGGAAAATGACGCTCCGGTCTCAATAAGACTCAACTAATAAGTTGTTTTATTAGTCGTATACATTTGGGCTTTAGTGATCTATATAACTACACAAGACCCTATGGAACAGGTTATCTAGAGTAGATTGGGTGGCAAACACATTGACCAAGGTATTAACATTGGGGACAAAAGTAGAGATGAACAACTTGAAACCACAGATCTTAAACTTTTAGTGGTGTGCGAAATCCTCAGATCAACTTTTCTCCTGTGCCACTTCCCTCTTCTTCAACATGTCAACTCAGGCCTAAAAAATCTTTGAAGAGATTTCCCTGTGGAAAATGCGTGTGATTTATGACTGATAAACACCACTTAACACACAAAAACACTTCAGTAAAACCGGAAATAGACCTATAACCAAACTAAATGGATCAATGCTGCAAAATTATTTCACATTTTTTTATCAAGAACAATTAGGGCTGAGGTTATCTTGGATTTAGTACAAGCAGTTTCAATAAAGTTTACTGAAACGAAAGGACCAATTTAAGCGGAGAAACCAGGTGTATCTCGTTCTAATGACACACCTGTGTTACGGTTTATAGGACCAATTTAGAGACCTGGAAACAAAGCCACTCTGCAGGTGAGAGCTGCCCCCCCACCCATCTCCTCTGAGAGTCCCCCCCCCCCCCCCCACACACACACAATTTTTGGGCCTCGTCTTGAAGCCGTTACTGTGTTACATTCATAACCCATAGAAATAAGTTGTTATAATATATGTGTGTGTTCTCTCTCTCTCTCTCTCTCTCTCTCTCTCTCTCTCTCTCTCTCATCTTTTCTAACTCTATTTCCCTCTACGTTTCCTCCCCTCGCTTTGCCATTTCGTTTAAATATCATTCTTTCTATCTCACTTTCTATTTGTCTATGTGCTGTTCCCTCTTCAAGCACCTGACCGACAGACGTACAGGATGAATGGGAAATTGTAGGAAACGTACTGTGTTGTTTGAAAGATGATTGTGTGTGTGTGTGTGTGTGTGTGTGTGTGTGTGTGTGTGCGTGTGTGTGTGCGCGCGCGCGTGCTTAAGAGTGAGTTAGTGTGTTAGTGTGCTTTTTTGTGTTTTGCAAAGCAACCATAACATCAACATGCGTGTATGTTTATGTGTTTATTAAATACACCAGTGTGCTCCATACAGAGCAGGTGTGTGTGTGTGTGTGTGTGTGTGTGTGTGTGTGTGTGTGTGTGTGTGTGTGTGTGTGTGTGTGTGCGCTCAAGATATTTCAGTGAGATAGAGGGTGTGATTTCTAAAGTGCAGGTGTGTGTGTTTGTGTGTTTGTTGGTTTGCAGGTGTTGCTCGTGACTGACAGTAACACCCCAACGCCAATCAAACCGGGGATTGTGGGGCTCCACTCTGCCGTTTCCGTTTCCAAGACGACCCCCTTTGGAATCTTTTCCAGCACCCCCCTCCCCTCCTGCTCTCTTTCGTTCCCTCTCTCTTTTTTTAAATTCAGTTTTGCCCAGGCTATTTATTCACCTTTTTTTCTTTTTTTTTCCATACAAAAACAACCCACGAACCCCAGAGCCTTTGGCTCAGACAGACATACACACACACTAACACACTAACACACACATACACACACACACACACACACACACACACACACACTTGAATGAAAAATACACAGGCAGAACTTTCTCTTCTCTCTCTCTCTCTCTCTCTCTCTCTCTCAATCACACACGCACATACATGCACCACCCACCACTTTGACTAGGCCACTCTTTGTCATTGCAAAATCCTGTTTTCAAGTCCTTCAAATCTTTAAGTCCACGGCAGCAAGTTACAACAAGGGGTTCGTTCCTAGTGCTCCACAAAGGAGCGCTACTCTCACTATTGTCCTCTGCCTTTGCTCAGAACTAATGGCCATGTTGCCCAGCACCTGTGCCTTTGTGCTGAATGTTTACTATTAAAAACCACTAATCACTTAAATGTGGGTTTCAATCACGTTGGTACATATGTGTTTTACAATAGGGGAAATCTTGGTACACTTAGCTCAAGATACAAGATAGGGGGGTCTCATAAGCTTACGGGAACAAACTTTTGAGGACAGTAAACAACATTATTTTTGTTAGGCTATTTTAATTTGTTACATGAGCTAGTTTTTTTTCCATTGCCTATATATTTTTTTTCCGTTTTTTTTGTTGTTTAAGTTGAAAATGTTAGGCAACAAAGTTAAGACTACAATAGTGTAGCCTATAGCTTACTATAACAAATCCAAACGTGTGGAACTAAAACAAAAGCTTATTATTAATGCATTTTTATTTTAGTTAAAATCGTAGACTTAGTTTGTTGTTATTTTGACTTGTTGACTCTTGTTATCTTTTCTTAAACAAGCAAGTGGAAGACCTGTCAAAATAGATTACAAAAAGGATTACCCTGGTTCATGATACCATTTCTTGTATTTTGTTTTTTGTTCGCCGAGTGCGATGGTATCGGGGTTCATTACGTGTAATTATTCTCACACCTCTGCTCCTCTGCTCTCGCCCCAGGCGTGTGTTGGCCCATCTATCCGCGTGAATACAGGTGTTAATGGTCGATACTTTCGCTGATGTTCGCTGTCGCCCGACCGTACGACAGTAGACGGTAGCCGCTGTTGGCTGCAACTGTGTGCCCCCAGACCACTGGCCGAGAGAGCTGAGGGCATTTGCATTGGTTACAAATTAGCCGAAGTGCTATCCATGACAATGCGCATCTCGACAGGAGGGTAACGGCGGGTAGAATAAAGATCTTGTTTGCGAGCGTCAAATCTAGCACGCCACAACTAATATGTCAACTCTGAATAGGACTAAAAAGTTCTCGCACCCCGGTTAATGCATGAGGGGCTATTCAGGACCCCTACCGTGGCTGTAGGGAATAAATAAAAATGGTAGTACCTGATTGATTATTCTAAAGCATTAAAGACTGATAATCAACACTAAATCACTAAGATAATCTTTATAGGTACAAAGACAACCTAGGCTATATGTTTGGAATTATATTACTATAAAAAGTTTCAAGTCAAGCCATTTGACAGGTCATCATTTGGTCTTGATCCAGAAGCTGTGTACATTTTACAAACAAAATCTCTGTCATTGGGGACCTTAAAGATTATCTTAATGAACATTCGATGTGCCAAGATTGTCAACATATTCATGACAATACTTTTTATGACATATTCATGACAATACTTTTTTTATTTTACCCCATTTATTTTGGACAAAAGTTGTTTAAACAGAATGGAAAGCCAATGATTTCAATGATTTCTTTCAGAATTGAAGGGCTACCCATCTCAAGGTTTATTATCAGACTTCAGAAACAGAGCAAATAATGAGGATTCAAATTATATGGAAATCGCATAAATATAAAAAAAACAGGCTGATGGAAAGGAAAGGAAATCTGAATGAACAGAAATTAAGTGGGATGAAATCAAGAAATAAGGGGAAGAGAAAAGAGATAGATTAGAGGGCGAGAAAGTAAAAAGAAAGAAAAGAAGGGGTGGAAATGACGGGCTGTAGGGACCTCGTGGAAAGCAAAGGGAGGAGAGCAGATCAAGCGAGGGGATAGAGAGAGTTGGGAGTCGGGAGAATGAAAAGAGAAGGGGTTTGTGGAGAGGGGACAGAGGGAGGGAAGGGGAAAGGAGGGAGGGGGAGATGGAGGGATGAAGGGGAGAGCGATGGAAGAAGGGAGGGAGGGAGGGAGGGGGGGGGGTGATGGTGGTTTCTCCCTCAGTCCTCAGTGACAGGCTCATTGAATGGTCCTCTATTCTACCTCTCTTCTCATGCTAATGTTGCCTTCAGTCTCCCAGCCATCCGTCACAGGCCAGAAAGACCTTGGCAGGCCCTTTACGAGCCTCCCACTCGCATAATCCCCTGGCCCACAATCGGGCACCCAGCGGGGGGGAGGTGGCAGTCGGGATGGTGGTGGTGGTGGGGGGGGTTATGGGATCCAGAGTGAAAGTGCCTGGACAGGCCACCTACACTGAACGGGCGAATAATAATATATACAGAAACATAACATGTTATATGGTTCCAGCTTCCATATTAGCGGGCAGGGAAGGCAGAACCTTTGTAGGTGTCTCATGGAGGAGGAGGAGAAGGAGGAGAAGGGGGAGGAGGAGGAGGAGGGGGGTATGGAGTGATGAAGCGGACGGAGAGGGTAAGTTGGAGGAAGTGGGTGGGGGAGACAGATGGAGGAGAGTGGCGTGTTTATGTGTGTCCCTGGTTTGTTTGTGCGTGAAAAAAATATTGTGTGTGTGTAGTGTATACTTGTGTTTGCCTGCTCATGTGTCTATCGCTGTCTCACTCCCCATGTAAGGGAATTTCAAACAAGAATGCCTTGGGGCTTAAACTGAAAATGTATTTTAGAGAGTGAGGCATTTATTATTCAGATGTATTTTCATTTTATTGTTTCCCAAAACCATTAGGACTAACTTGTAAACAAACTGTCTCCAACACCAGTGAAATCTTTTTGATTTTGTACTAAGATTCTGTGGCAGGCAACCTAAAGTGATTAGGCTCTGTCTGATTTCAATTGTACACGGCTGACGCTTTTGAGAAGGGCTTAGTACATTTGGCTCAAAACGGCCCCTAGTGGATGTAAAAAGACAAAGCAACCTGTTGACCAGCAAAGCAAAGGTCTGTTGGTAGTTAGACAAAAACAAATGTATCTGAGCTACCATAACTTATTTGAAGAATAGAAAGTTCTGAAATGGAAAGTAATTATTTACAGCGGTTTTTATAAATCTGTAAATGTGCAACAAAATAAATCAAAATTTTAGACAACGCATCTCCTAAACCTCCAGTATAGATCATGGGGCTTCATTTCATGACACAAAACTAGTTAGATCAAATAGCAAAACATCCAAGTATTGCCTCACAAAAGGAGCAAATTAACCTTTGTGACATATGCATCCAACTTCACATTTCTGCAGTGAATGTGTATCATCCAGTCTACACAGGGCACGTTTTATTTACACCAACACATCAAAAAAACATGTTGGGGTTAATACTTCTGTCAATGCCCTGACCAAAAGGTACTGGCAAAAAGAGTTGGAGTTGGTCAATTCATCCCTGCATGGCCAGGTCGCTAATGCAAAAGATGAGCTCTGTTGGACTTACCTGGTTAAACAAATTAAATAAAAAAATGCTGTGCCACAGCATTAATTGTAATGATCCAGTTGAGTATAAGTCAAGTTTAAGACAGATTTACCACTAAAGCACCAGATCAACTTGGGAGCCACTTCACACCAAGCAGCTGGTAACCTCAGTCCTATAGCCTCTCCTTTGCTGCCCTCTGCTGGTGAACAAAGGAAAGCTCATGGCCCACTTTCGATGTTACCATCTGCAGCCATGATGTAGAATCGGTATTTCGCTAAGCAGCAATCCCCTCCATACAGCAGCACAACTACAGCAATAACGTTGCAAATCGCCCGACCAAACCTTCAAACGTTGCCTTCGGAGGGAAGTGTCAAGGTCAGTTCTTTAGACTATAAAGGGCTTTTTGGGGTAACTAAAATTTGGAACAAGGGTATCCCAATGCAACTATTGAATCAGTGAATTATTAATAAATAAAAAGGGAAGGCAACAGTGTCACTTGTTAAAAAGGAGAAATACCTTTATTTAAGACCATTAAAATAAATACTATACAGAATCCAATGTAGAAAAGTTGATACACGGCTTCTGTCTCAAAAATGTTAACAATTTCATCACATTTTAATGAATTCATTTAAAAAATAGCACTGACCATGAACCCCCACTTACCCGGCCAACCCCCCCCCCCCCACCCCAAGACAGGCATTTTTTAAACCATTAACAGAAAGACAAAAACGGTATAATCTCTATATACTCGATCATTTGCAGTTTGGTCCTTTCGTGTAAAAGACCCCTCCAACATCTTTTGGTGAGGTAGGTTACAAAAGTGACAACCACCTCTTTCAAAATCAGATACTTCTGAAAAATAAAAATCCAAGAACTGAAGAGTCAAAAAAAATATAAAGACCTAGCTGTGAAAATCCAACAAGTTGTAGCAGTTTAGCGCCAGCATTTCATCCTCTGGTTATGCCTTGCGCTTAATCTGCCCCCATCAAAATGTAGGTCTCAAAACTAAAAAAAAAGAAAAAAAACGCTACTTCACAACTTTTGACTATACAAGATAAGCGGTATAAACAAGAATAGCACGGCAGAGAGAAAGATCAAAGGGGAAACATCTCATACTCATTCATGATCATTTACTATACATATTCTTTATTGAAGATGAATGCCCTAAAGCCCCATAGCCCCCGGCTAAAGAATCTTATTGAATTGGAAAACATTGAAGTATTTCTGTAAGTACTATGCTGCTCAAATATAACACTCCAAAAAGCCTTGAGGGGGGAGATCCATGGAATAGTTTCAGTTGCACATATGGCTGAGCAAGACAAGACTGAGGCAATGTAGTCTTTCTTGACTAAGCCAATTTAGATTTTCCACCACCCCCTTTTGAGTGGAGGATGCGTCGCTAAAGTGGTGGGTGTCCTAAGGTCACGGAGACTAGCTTGAATTTTTTTTCTTTTTTTGCTGCTTTTTTTAAATCACCAATAGTAAACCAAAGTTCAGAAGTCTTTGCATGATCTCAGCATTGCTAAAACCCCAGCATCTCGGCAAATTAAAAACACTATAGATGCAGTTTAACTTGGGAGGGCATAGTGGAAAAACGTGGGTTTTTGGACAAAAAAATTATTTGACCAAATTGAGGAGGGGGGGGGCAAGCAGGTTGTAATTAACAAAAGTCCCAACATCGCATGAGAGGGGGGGGGGGGGGGGGGGGGGGGGGGTGTCTGACGAAGTTACGACCAGAAAAGGATTGGTTTAAGTCTTACGATAAAGGGGTTGGCTGGGGAAGAACCAGGAAGGACTTTCAGTTAAAGTAGGGAGAGAACACTGGGGGGATGGGGGTCAAGGGTAAGTAGAGACTTTGGGGGAGAATTTGGAGGGGGGACGGAGGGCAGAAATCTTCTAGATGAGGTCAGCCACGTTCATGGGCATTTCCTCAACAGTGGTGTTGTAGAAGGTCTCGATGTCGCGCAGTGTGCGCTTGTCCTCCTCGGTCACCATGTTGATGGCCACACCCTTCCTACCGAAACGACCGCCTCGACCAATCCTGGAGGGGGGGCACAGAAATAAAAGGGGTTAAAGACGCTGGAACGCAACCGGAAGTTAAGAGTACGTCAGTCGGCTTTCATTTGTACTCTACGGAGCAATGGGACATGTTAGTTTCTGGGATACATTAGCCAGAACAAGCATTCGTTTTCAGCCACATGAGTTAAGATCATAGCCACAGAAGCTCGCAACTCCCAAGAACCCCGGCCGACAAAACGCCAACCAGAGACCGGGAGCTGCAACGCGTTCTGGGATCAGTTGACACGCATGGGGATCATCAGTAAACAGTTCACGCTTGCTGCCCACACTGGATTTAACTTCAAAATTTAGGCCGATTACTATTCTAGTGCAGTGGATGTTTGACGGTTGCCATGCCGGTAAATGTGGTCTTACCTGTGGATGTAGTTCTCCCTGTTGGTGGGCAAATCATAGTTGATGACCAGAGAAACCTGCTGCACATCAATACCTCTGGCCTGAAACAAGACAGGAAGGAGTGAAAGGTGAATCACACGCCACTTGAATAACAGGATGGGGTTTAGACGGGCAGTGCTGGAATGGCGGTTTGCTCGCATTAGATCTAGACTAGATAAGAGACTAGAACAAGAACGTGTCTATCGTTCAAGTGTTCTCTTCGTATAAAATTTCAGAGAAGGGAGTGGAGGATGTTTCTATACTCACTAAACGAAACTAATCGAGTATTAAGCAACTCAAGACAGAGGCAAGTGCAGACACGCGGGTTGGTTCTGGGACATCAATTACATAAACTTCCCATTGCACAACAGCGCGTGATCGAGTCAACCTTTGGAAGTATCACCATGGGAACAGTTGGTACATGCAGGAAACGAGCCCACACCCCTAACGAGTGGATTCAAAAAAAATAAATAAAAAAAAGGGTGGGGGACAGTTCACGAGAGTGTAAGCCGCTAATTAGTTGTGAGTAGGGACGGTGAGCCCAGTCACGGTGGAGAGCAGATAGGTTTCTCTACCAAAGAACAATCAGTCCCACTCCAGCACACACTAGCCGGGGGGAGAGGGAACCTTGGCCCCCCACCTGTTAGGGGGTGAAAAGGGGGACGGGCGTGTGGTAAGAGTACGTACCAGCAGGTCAGTGGTGATGAGGACTCGACTGGAGCCTGAACGGAACTCCCTCATGATCAGGTCTCTCTCCTTCTGGTCCATGTCTCCGTGCTACATGACAAGACAAGACAAAACAAAACGACCTAAATGAGAAAAACAAAAAAAGGGCCTTTCCACACAGGACACCCAAGAAAAAACTAACAGAGAATGACCAGTAGCTCTGAATTTAATTTGGCCTTCCAGGTTAGCGAGACGTTACAAGACATTTTTAACATGCATCCATCACACCATGAGTCACTGGAACAGCTTTAAATGCATTCTTGCGTGTTTATTAGTCTGTGCCCATAGCATGAACCAGCCTTTTTCCTCACTGAACAGAGACGGCTGGGATGAACATGAGCTCATTTCTCTTCCCCTGACAGATATCGGACTAAGTGCCATTAGAGGACACCGCCTTGCCCAGTGAAAGGGGGGGGTCGCATCTACTGATGATAGGTACAGCAAGGTCACTGTGACCCAAAATAAGATTTCCATGACATTACATTTTTACTCTGAGGGAAGTTAACTGGAAAAACAGCACACTACAGGAATTGCAAAGAGCTTCCTTGTAAAGAAAGGGCCTTATTCTAGCCAGTCTTACCAAGGCAGAGACGGTGAAGTCCCTGGCGTGCATCTTCTCGGTGAGCCAGTCCACCTTCCTCCTCGTGTTGATGAAGATGACGGCCTGAGTGATGGTTAGGGTCTCGTACAGGTCACACAAAGTGTCCAGTTTCCATTCCTAGAGGAAGGAACGATTCAAAGAGGGAAAGCACGCATGAGAGAGTGACTCTGTGGGGTAGAGGGTCAAACCTGTCATTCCGTTCAAATCCTGTGCCCATAGCATGAACCAGCCTTTTTCCTCACTGAACAGAGACGGCTGGGATGAACATGAGCTCGTTTCTCTTCCCCTGACAGATATCGGACTAAGTGCCATTAGAGGACACCGCCTTGCCCAGTGAAAGGGGGGCCCAATTGGGCCAATACATTTGTCAAAAGCAGTTAGCCAGTGAACCATTTGTCCACAGCCATTTAAAAAAAAGGCAAATAGGAGATTCAAAGCGTAAGCGCTTTGGGTAGCTTAAAAAAACTGCACTATAGCAAATGCAATCAGTTATTTACTATTAATGACATATCCCCCACCTCCTTCTCCACGTTGATGTAGAACTGCCTGATACCCTCCAGGGTCAGCTCCTCTTTCTTCACCAGGATGCGGATGGGCTCCCGCATGAACTTGGTGGTGACGTCCAGCACGTCGGCGGGCATGGTGGCGGACAGCAGGACCACCTGATAGGGAGGGTTCGGAGGTCAGCGAAGATTTAAACTCGGGAGGCGACATTGTCGGGCGTACAAGAAAATGGACGTGGAATTTATTGGGGTAGCAAGGTGGAGATTCGACTAACGTCCCCGACCACGCACCCGGTTGCATGACTATGAGACGCCGATGCTACATATACAGCAGGACATGAACTCATTCAAGTGTAAGCCGCTAATTAGTTGTGAGTAGGGACGGTGAGCCCAGTCACGGTGGAGAGCAGATAGGTTTCTCTACCAAAGAACAATCAGTCCCACTCCAGCACACACTAGCCGGGGGGAGAGGGAACCTTGGTCCAAGCTAAAATGTTTTGTAACAATTTGACCTTAGATTTGCAGATTTTACCTTGGTGCAATTCACACCGCCCATTTCAGACAAGTATTTTCCCAACGCATTTGAACAAATTCCAAATACATTTAATATGCAACTTTCTAGTCTGTCTTAAGTAGGCGGGGTAACGGTCCTCGTACCTGCGTGTTGGTGCTGAGCTTCTGGAAGATCTCATAGATCTGGTCCTTGAACCCTCGGCTCAACATCTCGTCAGCCTCGTCCAGCACAAACATCTTGATGTGCTTGGAGGCTGGACAGAACACGAGACAAAAAAAAAAAAAAAAAAAAGGTAAGTCACAGGACAGGGATTCTCATCTTGAGAAGAGCGCCCCGCCCTAGTGTCGACGCATCACAACCACCCCAGAGGCAAGTCGGTGCTGGTCTGACAGTCACCAGTGTTGCTGTATTCAGCCAATGACAGCTCTGATCATGGAGCCGGACGCCCCGAGGTCAGTGAACACAGGCCGGCAAAACGCCGGCCAGGGAACGCATGACACTTGGGGCAGGATCCGGACTTCAGTTGACACGCATGGATTTCATCATTATACAGCTTTAATAACGAATTAATAAACACTGCAGCAACGCCCTCCCTACCCCAAGGCAGGTTTAAAATAAACACGTACAAGAAGCCCAAAATGCAAGAGAGCATGTTTAAGGTTGAAGTCCTACTTACAGAGGTACTTGCGGTTCAGCATGTCGAACACGCGGCCGGGGGTCCCCACCACTATATGGGGGGCCTCGGCCTGGAGCTTCTGGACCTCATTGCGGATGTTGGTCCCTCCGATGCAGGCGTGGCAGGTGGCGCCCATGTAGTCGCCGAGAGCCAAGATAACTTTCTGGATCTGGACGGGGGCGAGAACGGGAGGAAATTGACGATGCAGTCACAGAGGAGCAGGAAAAAAAGTGAAATTCTTAGGTGGCAGAGAATAGAATCAGAAAATACGGGATATATGGTCAGCGGTGTGACAGCTGATAAAACATGCTCCATTCGGTTGGTGGTTGTCAATAACAAATTGCCTTTTAAAATAATGTGCCCATAGCATGAACCAGCCTTTTTCCTCACTGAACAGAGACGGCTGGGATGAATATGACCTCGTATTCTCCTCCCCTGACAGATATAAGTCTGAGTGCCATGAAAGGACACCACCTTGCCCAGTGACAGGGGGACCCAATTGGGCCAATATATTTTTAACCAACATGGGCAAGAAAGAGAAAACCCTTCAACAATTAGGAAACACTGCTACTAAAAATGTACTTTAACTGCCGTCTTTACGACTAACTCGCAAGACCAATCTCACCTGCTGAGCCAGCTCTCTGGTGGGGGCCAAGACCAGGGCCTGGGTGTTCTGCTCCTCTTTCTTCTCCTTGATCACTATCTGCTGCAGGATGGAGATGGCAAAGGTGGCAGTCTTACCAGTACCTGACTGGGCCTGGGCAATCACATCGAGACCTGGCAGATGGTGAACGACAAGTTCATTAGTTAAAACTCTCAACATTGATTAGATGGAGGCTTGGACTAAGGCCAGGAGCCACACAGTTGCTGAAGCTTCAAGCCAATTGTATTTTATAATGATTTGGCTCGCCGCTCATAGGAAAATGAGACGCGAGGTGCAACTTAGCGCTGGGACAGAACAGACAATTAGCATACATATATGTGCATATGCCCATAGCATGAACCAGCCTTTTTCCTCACTGAACAGAGATGGATGGGATGAATATGGCCTTGTTTTTCTCTACCCCTGACAGATATCGGACTAAGTGCCATTAGAGGACACCGCCTTGCCCAATGAAAGGGGGGAGGGGGGGTGTGTGCATTCATAAAACAATCTTCTCAATCATGACTTGCCATTATTTATCTACAGTTTATTATGTGCAAATGTTACTCACTCACCCTTGATACAAGGGAGGATGGCTCTCTGCTGGATGGCAGAGGGCTTTTCAAAACCATAAGCATAGATTCCCCTGAGAAGAGTTTCACGCAGACTCATCTCATCAAAGCTATCCACGATCTGGTTCCAATTACTCTGCATTGAGAAAAAAACAAGGAAAGTTTGATTACATTTCAAGTTGGACCTAAAGGCAAATTTTAAGATGGATGTCTTGACTGAATGGAGGAATTAATTGAGGGGGAAGGAACTATTAAAACTAGCAAAATAATCCAATTCAGGTGTCCCTATGCCGCTTGGTAGATCTATCAATGCAAATACCACTTCAGAAATTTGCGTTACTGGCTGACACATCTAGAACATTCTTGAAGTCACTTCTCACCTCAATGACACCATCTGGCTCCATCCCCTCGGGGCCATTGTCTCTGGGACTAAAACAAAAGCACATATTTCCATTAGAAAACAAGTATTGGCATTATAAGTGTCTTACTAGTACTTTTACAGAAGTGTGAGCTAACTTAAATTTACTGTTTGGAAACGAACTGGCATACTTAAGACTGTCGGTCCTCATCGAAGTAGAAAAAAAACTGCATTTTGGTAGACATGGCTTTTACATGGGAAATATTTAAAAGCCTTTGTCATACAAGTGGGGGTGGGGGGCATTATGACTGAAAAACGCCCCTGCCAGCTCTAACCGGTCCGCCATTTCTATTTCAGCCATTCAAGATGGTCGTTTCCCACAGCTAGATTCACGGTAGCGTTGTTCCCGCTACCGGTGTTTGGCACAAGCCCGGCAAAGACTAGTTAAACGATTTAGAATAGTTGCCCAACATCTACACTAAGTAGTAATTAAAAACTTGACAAGCTAATGTAGTTTCACAAGACTTCGTTTTTAAGCCTACTGCGCACGAACGATACCAAGCTAAGTGGCCTTTAGCACCAAGGCCCCTTGCGCTGGTTGATTCGCACGCCTAGCGTGAGCAAGCTAGCTACAGGCCCCATTTCGGACAAACCCATCGTCAAAAATCGGACGTCAGTACAATCGATGCCAACGCTTCCTGGCTTGTATTTGTCATTCGTTAACACTTTGTTAACTGTATGAAACCCGAAAGCCAACGTTAACAGCGGCCATGCCCATTTTCATCTCCAGGCCACCATTGTCTTGACAGGCTGGCAATGGACAGCTAAGGACCATGTGCGTGCCACATTTCGCTAATGCTAGCCCGCGGGAATTTACCCGACAGGTTCATACCAAAGGAATCAAAACAATTTTATACTTAAGATGGCACCTGATGGTAACGAATAAATCCGAAATGGGCTAAAAATTATTTGTAAAACGAATCACTTCAGACGACACATCGAAGGCCCAATTGAGCCTCCCTCCTCGAATTCGTCTCACGTGCTTACAGACGCACCCGGTGCCACTGCCGGGTTAACTGCCATCTTTATTCGATAGAACCTTGCCAGACAGACGCCTTTCACTGGCAGAAAAAAAAAATGCTACCATTACGTTTAGCATTTGCGTTTAATTCTTAAAGCGAAGCCAGCATGGAAACCGTAAATCTTAAATCTGGGGAATGTAACCGAAAGGCCCGTTAGCCGACGTTAGCGAGCTGATAGTCAGCGCAATTGTCGTTAAAAAAACGCTCTGGGCGGCCAAATAAACTACGTATATTGAAACTAATTACCTAATATTCATTCCGGTACAGATAAAAAATAAGATTACATATGAGTGAGCAGTACAAAATACACATTTCAAATGATGTATTTCCTTACCTATCTTCATATTCAGCCGACATTGTTTCAAAGGAAGAACATACGGCAGGAATCTTTTATATACGTCGACGTGATGGTTCAAGAAGAACTTTCATTGCTGCATCACGCTATCAGTCAATTGTGACTCCACCCATTCTGCAGTGTCATTGGTTCTTTGATACGTCAACAAAAAAGAAGGCGTTTGCATAGGGTACACTGGTTTATTAACTCGTACAGTCGAGGTAGGTGGAGTTCTCTTTGATATAAATAATTGTTTGAGTGCAGCGACATTTACTATTGTCATCTGGGCTACCCTGCTGCCCAAATCTGCTAAACCTGTCCAGAGGTTGAATGTTTCAACCATTGGACAAAGTAGACCTAAAGGCGGATTTATTGTACAAAGACCAAAGAGGACCGTGGTTCATTATTTCCTGTTGGAATAATCCGTTTTCGTTCGTCTCTAAACCACCCGTTCAATCTGATCCAGGTTAAGCGAATAATTTGGGGTTGGTTTCCCTGCCCAAATTTGTCCGTCATTGAGCTCATCGTTATTTCTATAAGTGATAACACCACTTTGTGGCGCAACCAGTACAAATACACCGGTTTGGGAAAACTACATGAGCCATATCTTCACCACCCCTGTTTAGCGCATCATCACATTTTACTGAGCAGCCAGAATATCTTGAAACGAATGGTCGCGGTGCAAAACAAAAAAGTCACAGATTTTCCCTATCTTCTGTGTTGTGAGTTTAAAAGAAATAACAGTAAAACGCCTTTTTCGCTTGGAATCAATACTTTAAGGGAAAAAAAAGGGATTTCACACGCTTCTAAACGATCTCTCAAGTTGATTCAACCAGATCTTTAAAAAAATTATGAAAAAGTCTATTAGTACTTACGCACGGAGCCTTATAAATGATATACAGGATCATTAATTTATCCCATTAATGTGATTATCAAAAAGAAGTCATTACTCCATGTCGTTGCCATGTACATGTTTATTCTTAGCAACCATATTGCAATTTTGAAGATATAAAACAGTCAATTATGTTCCATCAAATCCTGCTTCAAGAAAATCAAACAAAACAAACAAACAAACAAAAAAAATAACAGCTATTAACAAAGTCGCCATCGTTACAAAAAAAAAAGAAGAGGGCAACACCACTGACAACGTTTCTGTAGATGACATGGTCCAACTGTGATTCAGACTTTAGCAGGAGAAGGATCCTTTTTTTTCTATTTACTGAAAATATTTAACATAAAAATGACATCCTTCTTATAACACCTTTTTATTATAAGCATAGCAACACGTTTACTGACAAAGAGAAAAATGAGAGAAAAAAAAGTAAGAGAAAGAGTAGAACAAAGTGAATAAGAAAAACCACTATCTTTACACCTGTTCAGGCTAGGTTTGGGCGATCGGTTTGTTGCAAGACAGAAAGAGACAAATACCAGAAAAACTCCCAAAACTGAACATGTCTTTACTTTAACTTTTTTTTTTTTTTTTAAAGGTACGTTTATGGATGTCATATCTCTCACAAAAACTGGGGCGACTGTTTCCATAGATCCTACCCGCTCAATGTAGACTTCCAACTCGTATAAGCATATCACAACAGAGTGCAATGCATGCTCCATATAACTTTGTAAAGAGTCTTTAATGATTTATAATGCTTTTCCTTGACCTCCTAATTCTAGAGTAAGAAGTTGCAGCTTGAAACCTATAATAAACCGTTATACTGCAGCACTGTAGATGCCGTCAAAATAAAAGAGTTGGCCTCCGTCAACCACAGGGGAATAACCATAAACATGGAAATAAAAACTAGACTGCTCACGAGAGAAAGAGCGAGAGAGAGAGAGAGAGAGAGAGAGAGAGAGAGAGTGAGAGGAGGGGGGCAAAACAATTTGCTTTCTGTGTGTTGGTAGTAGTAGAAGTAGTATTTGTAATGTCTCTGGATGTTGTCGTCAGAGGATTAAAAGTTATTTTCGAAATGTTCCACTGTTTTTTTTTCCTTCTCTCTTTCTGTTTTCAGCCACTCAAAATCGCTCGCTCCCTGGTTTCATCGGCGTACTAGTTGGGCGTCTCCTTTCCTAGCTTGCTTTCACCCTTCCTTCTGTTCTGGACGTGTGTGAAGGAGGCGTGAGGTCACAGCGAGAGCTTGCAGTGACACAGTTCTTTGTACATAAGTCTCCGCAGCTTGGGCATGTCCTGCTGGCCAAAGCTGAATGGCTGACCCAGGGCCAGACACTTGCAGTACTGGGAAACGCAGAGGCAGAGCGAAGAAGAGTGAACAAGCAAAAGGGAATAGAAAGAACAGATGAATTGGGATAGGTTACAAAACAAATAAATCCCTCAAGAACAAGAAATTATTTCCATATATTATTAAAATGAGATCTTGTCATTACAGACAGACATCAGTAGAAAAAGCACTAGCTTCCATTTATCTTAAGTTATCTATAACATGACGCTTGTAACCAAGATGGAGTTTCCTTTCTCCATAAAATGTTCTTTTCTCTCTTACCTGTAGAACAAATGCACCGCAGTCGCTGTCGTTGTTCTGGCGGCCCACATTCTGAAACAGAAAACACATTACACAGCGTTAATGCCATCACTCGCAGCAGGAACCGTCCTCAGCTCAAATGCCCATCAGTGAAGAGTAAGAAAGGCCAGAGATAGAGGTGAAAGGGTTCAACAAAGTCCACGAACAAACTGTTAACAAAGGTCTTGTCATTTTATCATAAAATATGAGCCACAGCAAAAGGAACTCAGCGTACCATTTTGAAATATCCTTTCCACCCGGTCAGGAAGTCTTTCTGGTCTTTCTTGACAGCCTCCGCCTGCAGGTACTTTGCAATGTGCTGAAAAAGAAGAGTTCCTTGTTTAACTTAACAGCTCCTAATATAAACACAAGTGCAATGACATGCCATCTTCTTAATATCACACACACATACAAACGCAAAGAAGTACAACTGCACATTTGAATTCGGTTACACAGCGTTGAATTGGAATCAATTAATTTATTCATAGACGGGGGCCCATTTCTTGTGATGTTGAGGCACAAACACTCCCAGTCCTCCTAGCGTTATAAAAACAGAGGCAGGGGGGGGCGGGGGTGTCACCTTCGGACAGCGACGGTTGAGCGTGCGTTGGGAGTCAAAGTAGGTGATGGCCCTGCGGGGGATGTCGACGCTGACCAGGGACCAGTGAACTTCCAGGTGGATGGGAATCAACAACAGGTCCTTCTGGAAGATGTCCACCTAAGAACACGGATACAAAGAGACGAATGTACGGATACCGATTGCATTGAATACAACCGCTTCCTCAATAAAATAATAATGTAAAAGCAGAAATGTTGGGAGTTTCTTCAAGTGATATGGGCAATAATTCGGTGTTCATCACTGAAACACAAGGCTAATGCACTGTTTGTATTTGCCCTTACATTTTTGGTCCACCGCTTGACCCCATCATAGCCTTTTGTCCTTAGCTTATCATAGAAAAAGCTGTTGAAGAAGTGAACCTAAACACAGACGAAGATACAGAAAAGGGAACATTAATTCATAGTTTGATTACTGAACAATATGTAGCTACACCACATGTCAGGTCAATATTTAACATGCTTTTTACCTTTTCAGGTACTGAGTCCATCACAAGATCCCCATACATGTTCATGATCTGAACAGAGAGCACAGTTAGTTTTGCAATTTTTTTTAAATCCAAGTTTAAACATCTGGGAAACAAATTGATTGATCCTTCACACATACTCTGACTTAACAAACCAAACTAGAAAGGTACCTTGTCAGGTTAAAATTGTATTATCACATCAGGCCCATACCTGGTCATTGAGCCAATTCTGTCCATACAAAGTACTGAGGTCATCCATGGTGAGGACGTGGCGCTTGTAGTTGACACGGAACGACCGCACCAGAGCGGTGCCGGACGACCGCTGGAACGACTGAATTAGGTGCTGCACCACCGCTTTCCTAGGGGGGGAAAGGATACGGTGACGGACCGATTACAATCGCGATGAGCCACTTGTGTAGATTACAAGGCAAAGCTGCAACATTGTGAAACGCAACAAAATCTCTCTATAAATGATCAGCTATTGTTGTAATAATTGCGATAGTGAATTTGAATTGTAAACGCAATTAAAAAAAACAACATTAGAAAGCAGAAATATTATTGCACTCAGTTTTGAATAGAACAGCCGGTGGAGACGGCTGGCTGCAGACACCATACAGTGCTTTAGACAGCTAGGACAGCTGCTGCAGGCGATATCTCAGAAAAGTGAACCAAATTTACTGAGACATTCTCAAAAGGTACTCTACTCTAAAAAGAGTACCCAGAAAATCTAAATACATTTTTCTGCACAAAAAACAAATGTATTTGGACAGAACTAAGTGCAAAACAACTAACCAACTTTTGTTTTGCCTGTTAAAATAATGGCCTTCACTTTGAGATACTGGAGTCTATAGTCACTATCATATAGTCATTCTGTAAATGGGTTGCTTTTATCCATCTGTCTAAACGTGTGAGAAATGGTAAAATCTCTCTGCTTGAAGTCCAGAATAAAAACCACCTCATGAATGGTATGATGGGGAGAGAGGTCTAGAACAGATGTTTACATTCCACAAGCAGTTGGACCAGCAGTTCAAAAGCGCTTCAAGTCCAACAAGAATCATTAATGTTACTAGTAAAAAAAATTATAGTTTTACTTTACTGACAACAAGAACTCGGTATGTGTGTGAAAATACATACTACACACACCTGCCTTCTTTCAGGACATGTTATGGTGTAAATAAGCGCGCACAAGTGTGTGTGTGTGTGTGTGTGTGTGTGTGTGTGTGTGTTTGTACCTGTGTGGCTGGGAAAAGCTCTCGTTGAAAATGTCTTGTAGTTTCTCCACTATGTCTTCGACGTGGACAGGGATCAAGCTTCCGTATTGCTGCAGCGACTCATCCAAAATACCTGGAAAATCATACGATGAGGGTTACAATAAAATGTGTACAGAACATAATTTGGAGCACATTTTCTTTCACGCAACAAGTTCAGATGAAAACATTGACCATGGAGAATCCACGTCAAACATAATTTATCTGCCTAAACTAGGATCCACAGATTATTTACTGAATAATCATTTAATAAAGAAATAAACCTGAATTGTCCACAAATGGACAATCTCTTTTCCCATTACAATAAGTCATCCTGCAGCCTATTTAACGCATTCTTTTGTCATTGTTACCGTGAACACAGCTCATGTGCTCGTCGGTTAGGGCCAGCTCCACGGGTTTGTCCCGGACAGCCGAGTAGGAGCTGTCCGTGTCCCTCCTCCGGCTCTCCCCTGTGCTGTCCTGGCTCGACTGGTAGTCTGCAGAGTAACCGTTCAACCGGTCAGCTGACGACAGAAACAATAAGAAGTCATTTTACATTTGTGCATTTTGCAAAGGTTGATTTAGTAGATTTCTTTTGGGGTTCAACAACACTGCATGCATGGCTACTACAAATATTTTAAATGTCGTTTTAGTTCTCATGGACATGGACTGTAGTTGGCGTTATAAAAACACACAGGTGACTTTGGCAAAAAGAACCATCTACATTCAGGTCAGGCAGGTCTAAACTCACTCTCACCTTGTTCAGACTCGTAGTCGTCCTCGTCGTCCGACTGAGAGGACAAGGGGCTGCCGCTGCGTCGCTTTTGGATCCTCCTCTGCCGGTTGGCGTAGAGATTGTACTGGCGCCACCGCCGCGCCTGCCTGTGACCTAGAGTGCCCGCCCACTGAGCCCGCTGGCGCCAGGTCTTCCAGTGCTCGCTCAGCCTGAACCGTAGGCCCGAGTGGGACCGCAGTTTCTGCCAGCGCGCGAGCCGACGCTGCCTGAACCCGTTGAACCGTGAGCGCGGTGGGAGCCACAATCTAGGCGAGACCCCGGCTTCGTTCACGGCCTGGTCTTCGTCGAAATGGCTGCCGTCCTCTTCTTCTTCTTCGGTTTGTGGCCCGGGTTGGGGTTGCTGTGGCTGGTGGTGGTGGTGGGATGGCTGGTAGAGAGGCTGGTCTAACTGGGACGTGGTGGGGAGTATTTCCGGCACCTCCCATTCCACCTCTGCCTCATCTCCCAGCTCCTCGTCCTCCTCTTCATCCTCCTCCTCCTCATCGTCTTCATCATCCCAGCCCTCACCATCAAAATCCTCCTCCTCCACCTCTTCATCGCCTACCTCTTCCAACTCCGCCTCCACCTTATTCTCTCCTTTGCCTTCCTCCATGTACTCGCTGCCCCAGACTCGCTCCTTTTGCCCCAGCTTCAGGTGCATGGGGCTGGGTGCGCCGTGGTCGGAGGCTGGGTCCATAAGGTGGTCTCCAGGGATACCCCCTCCACCTCCACCGCTATCCTCCTGCTCCACCGTGAGGCCCAGCTCGCCCTGCCAGCGGTTCTGGGCCAGGCTCCCGCCGCTGTCTCTCATGGTCCACGGGCACCCCACGACCTGCGCCAGCTCGTCGCCTGGGATACCAAAAAAAATTATAAAATATTATTTATTTTAACAGAGCGATCTATTTTCAAGCCATTTCACTAGTTTCCTGTCTAGTGATATGACATAAATCAGAAGCAGAGAGGGCACAGACGACTAGCATGCTGTTAAAGATTTTGGATTCATTCTATGTATGTAAATACTTTTCAAAATCTATTTTTAAGTAACTTAACGATGCACAATACAGTGAATACACAATTCAGTACGTGTCTGTTTGCCTAATCAACTATTCTGCAAGGCGGAACAGATGAGCAGCAGGCATCTTTTTTCATTATGTGAGCAACGGTAGCTGGGGACAGTGGGGTGTGAACACAATTCTGAAAGACGCATGTAGCGCTGCAAAAACAAAGTTTTTAAAAACTACAATTTAGTCACAACTAAATTGGTCGGCTGCATAAGGTATACCAAAATAGATTAGAAGTTCACCAATACATTCCCTACTTGTTCCCGACCCTGTGCAGATGCTGGATCGCACGGTAGCAAAATGAGATAACGTTAGCAAACATCAGGTAGCTTGGGCTTAGTGTATTTGTTGGAATTGTACCCTGGGACCACATCAACACTGATTTAACTTTTCAAAATGTCTGACTGTTAATCGGTTTATTGAAATCTGATCTTGTTTCTATGACTATGAAGGATTCTGCACATGCATGCAAATAAGGAAACGTTACATTAAATAACACGTTTAGCGTACGGGGTCCTACCAGGAAATAGCCAAGCCCATCGAGCTAAAGCCTAAACGGAGCATGCATGGTGGCTAGGTCTTAAGCATAACCCAATAAGTCTCGATCAAAGCAAACACTCAATTTAAACAGTTAATACTACAATAACTGTACCTTGAGTGTACTTATGACTGCCTTGTATCATGACCATGATATAAACTCCGTAGCTAGCGTTAGTTAGCTAACATTTATTAGCTTGATGTTAACGCTACTGTTAGCTAACTTTAGCTGTCTGGCTATTTGGAAAAAATACTGCTGGTTGTCGGCCTATCGTATTTCCCTCAAATAATAACAATGCATAACAATACTTACCGTTAAACTGCAGTTTTGTGCGAATGTTTTTCCAAAATACAGTTAAATGATTGCGGTGTTTTTTTAATTCTGAAAGGGAATCGGACCAAAACAAATGCTACTTTCGGCTAACCTCATTCAATCAAGTCAAGGCAGGTGTAGTAAAGCAGATGTCGCCCCCCTAACTTTGATCTCTTTCCGGTCTTCCGGTTTTAAGAAAAATACATAAAACTGTTCTTTGCTAGAAAACTTGCGCTGTCAAGGCTGCAATATGTGCATTGAGGTATGTACAAAAAATGTGTGTGATTAGTGAACGCAGGATTGGTATGCGCAGTTTCAATGCAATTTTTATCGCTGTCATATTTCCAAACCACAACAAACCTGTCGCGCGGAAAAAGCGTCATATTTCCGAACACTAGACCACAGCACAGGGCACAGAGCGTAAGCCGTCGAGGTAAGGCGTCTCTACCTTGCCCAAAACATTTGTACTGTTTACATTACAATCCCTTTTGCGCAACAGCTCAAAACAGCTGTTGTGAATTTTCTCCACATTGTGAGTAGTGAAAATCGCATGTTGTGGAAACTTCGAAATTACTCGTATAGCACCTAAGGAGTGTGATTTCTGATTCCAAACTAACCAGATGACAAGCCAATGTCAGTGTCATTACATGTTGATTTTCTTTATTGTGACAATTTAAATGTACTAACCTTAATTACATTGAAAGTTTAACCTTGATCTTAGTTGATACGCTCTGGATGAAACTCGTATTTAACACCCCAGTAGCTTACGTGGTTCTCGCATTCTCTGAACGTGACTGGTCTATAGCAGTCAGGACCAGAACAGAACAGGATCACTCTAAAGTATAAACTTATATTCTGTTATGAGGTGAGGGCAATAGACTTAAACCTTATTGTTCCTAACTCTCAAATGTTAAGTCAATTTTTTTCACTTTTACAGCAGGGCTGGGGGAAATGCACGACTTTGAAACACTTCAAAACATTCAATTACTTCTCTCTCTCTTTTTCTCCCCCAGTAAACGTAACTTAGTGCCTTATCCACCATGAGTCTCCCCAGTGTCACAGAGGCTAAGTATGAGCCGAGTAGGAAAACGGAACATTTCTTGTCAGACCTCCCCAGCGGACCCCTGGATATCTACAGGAAGAAATCCTCGTTCAACTGGAAGGACATGGTTATGTTCATAGAGGGAGATGATGTGCTGGCTTTTAAGGTATACATCTAAGATAACTTAAGACCTGTGCTATTTGATCTTGTAGCCAGGGGTTCATTGCCTGTGTCACTCCACTGTGTAAAACAGATTACGTTTACCTTACACCAGCTACAGGATAGGTATAGGCTGATGTAATAGGCTTGTAATTAATTGTTACAACATTGTTTATGGAGAAGATTGTCAGAAGATTGGTAGGTGAAGATTGTAAAGTTGTCTTTTGTCAGCTTACCATCAATATTGTTTTATAAATCTATGGTGCTCATATCTTGTTTTTAATTTGCATGTCTGATGGCCCAAACGTTTTTTTTTTTGTCTATTAGAAATACACATTCCCAGTAGAATATACATACCCGTTTGATTATTCAACCCTATATTTACGGTTCATATTTCTCATCTCCCTCTGTCCGACAAGCAACTCGTGTTCCGAACATTGGAAAACGACCCCATCTTCGCCCGCCAGCCCGGCGAGGACCTCCCCCTGGAGAAGATGAGGGAGCTGACCTTCCTCAGGTGCAAGCAGCTGTTCCGCTACGACTTCCTGACGCGCGATGACATCATGCAGAACCCCTGGAAGACGGTGATCCTCAACGACTGTCTGGGGATGTACGACTGGTCCGTGGGCGCCAAGTTCTTCCTCAACAAAGGGGTGAGCGGAGGGGGTGAGCGGAGGGGGTGGAGTGAAGTGGAGTGAGGTGAGTAAGAGAGTGAGAAAAGGATAGTGAGTGAGGGAGTGAGTGAGGGAGTGAGGGAGTTAGTGAGTTACGGACTGAGTGATTGAATGTGTGAGTAAGTGTAACTGTGGGTATTTGTGAGTATTTGAGTGCCTTTGCATTTCTGCTAGACTCCCTATGTAGCCCATTGTATGAGTTATCAATGTAACGAGAGTAAATGAGCTATATACAATGAATATAGCAATGTACTGTAAGCACTGTAACTTGATATTATTTCAAGGTCACTTGTGAAGGCTATAGATGTGCCAATGATACTCATTATCTTTTCCTTAGGGGCTTATAAAACAGATATGGCAGAAAGGAATACACGATTAGTTACTTTATACTCCTACACAAAATAACTTTTCACTCTGTTTTATCGCTTATCAAAATAATGTTTATGGTGGATGTTTGCGCTTTAAGTGCTATTATACTTCATTTCAGATGTTCGGAGCAACCGTGGCAAACTCTGGATCCGAAAGACACAGCAAGTTTGTTCAAGACACAGAAGACATGATGGTTATTACACTTATTGTACTCAAACTCACCATTATATACTATACACATTTTGCCACCATTTGTCTACATATAATTCCTGTTTAATGTCCCTTTCAAGCAAATAGCAAATTGATGATTTAATGATTAATGAACTGCTGGTGTCATAAGAGTTCAGCGTCTTATGCAAGCTTGCCCTTCGGCCGGATTTTATAGTTATAGGCTATTTATTGCCTGTTTGGCAGTCCTCTGACTGTTCCCCCTAAACTGTGCATTCGTGTTTGCTAACAGCAACACTTTATTTCCCACTACAAGTTTTTCAAATGTTGATACAAACGAAAGCTTTAGACAGGCAACATCATAACGTGCTCCACCAAGGTCTGACCTGCACGTTATCGAAAGCTAAAGCGGTTTGTTTTTTACCCCACAGACGTTTGGTTGCTTTGCCTTGACGGAGTTGAGTCATGGCAGTAACACCAGAGCCATGAGGACAACAGCCACGTATGACCCCCAGACTCAGGTGGGTGGAACAGGGCAACTTTAGTCAAAGTGTCTGTTCGGTTACTGCCAGGTTTGGCGGGGCGAGGCGGGGGGCGGGGGGGGATCCTATAGGGCGTGACTTTGGACCATGATAAGGTTGTACCCACAAGACTCACTTTTGTCCACTGAATGGTTAATATTTTCAATTTAAGTGGAAGCAGCAAATGGACCCTTTTAATGATCAAAATTAATTGAGACAGCAGCACATTCACATCACAGTGCAAACAATTATATACGGTCCATGAAACCACCTTGAATAACCCCTTGATTAATTCAACGAAACCGTAATCTCACTCTCGTCTAGGAGTTTGTGATCAACTCCCCTGACTTTGAGGCAGCCAAGTTCTGGGTGGGCAACCTGGGCAAGACAGCCACCCATGCTGTGGTGTTTGCCCAGCTCTGCACGCCCGACGGAGTCTGCCATGGCCTACACTCCTTTATCGTCCAGGTACTGCCTACCTGCCTGCCTGTCTGTCTGCCTGCCTGCCTGTCGGTCTGTCTGTCTGTCTGTCTGTCTGCCTGCCTGTCTGCCTGTCGGTCGGTCTGCCTGCCTGCCTGCCTGCCTGCCTGCCTGCCTGCCTGCCTGCCTGCCTGCCTGCCTCCCTGCCTGCCTGCCTGCCTGCCTGCCTGTGTCTGACGCACTCCTCTACTTCACGTTGTTATGATATCTGTTATGATATCTCCCTCTCAAATAATGTTTGTATCAAAGAGTCTTTCTCTGTGTATCCGTAAACAGTGATATAGTTACCCATTCTGTTATTTTTTCCTTGTAGGTCAGAGATCCCAAGACCCTGCTGGCTATGCCAGGTGTCATGGTTGGCGACATGGGGAAGAAACTAGGTCAGAATGGACTGGACAATGGGTGAGTTTCGTCACATTTTCTTGAACTGAAACAGCGTGAGCTATGGAATGATCCGATCCTAAACTCGAATCAGTGAGGTGAGGTGTACCCGTTAGGTCTGCAGCACCGCCACGGACAGGAGAAGCGGGGCTTTCTAATTTCAGAACTAAAAGAAAGCTAAATCAAACGCACCCAAAGTTTGTTTTTGTTCTAGTTGTGGGTTTGGTTTTGAGTCTCCATGTCAGTGTCAAGTTGTAACAGATATTAGATTCTGAGTGCACGTGCGTGTGTGTGTGTGTGTGCGTGTGATTGCGTGCGTAAGAAAGATACCTCGCCGTCCGCCTTTCCAATGGCCGAGTTAAGGATGAAGTGATCAATATCAGGAGAGAGAGAGAAAGAGAGAGAGAGACGAGATAGTATTGATACATGAAAATACATTTAGGGGAAGTCAATTTAGAAGTATCTTTAGAATTGGCCGTTTTTGGGCCACTTGTTACTCCACTAGAGGGGAGTACAACCATATGTTAAATGATCAGTCCTGTCTCAAAGAGTTGTTACAAATGTACGTCGAACACATCAAAATCATAACTCGGCGCTTTCCTCTGTGAGATAATTATTCTCCTCTGCCACGTGTACAGACAGACAGCAGATTCTTCAGTTCCCATAGCAACACCTTGATCATGTACCATCCGTCACAGTCAATTCATTAGAGGGGATTTTTCTCCTCACACACAAACAGGGCATTCTGCAGTTCCCATGTGAACACCTCGGTTATGAACTGGCTATAACTAGCAGTCGTCACAGGAAAATTAATATGTTTTTGTTTTTTTGTGTGTGTGTGTTCTGCTCTGTAGTTTTGCTCTGTTCCACAACGTGAGAGTCCCTCGGGAGAACATGCTTAACAAAACTGGGGACGTCACTGCTGACGGACGCTACGTCACACCTTTTAAGGTGAAGAGAGGACTCACAGAACACACACACACACACACACACACACACACACACACACTCAGATACGCACAGTCACACACACACACACACACACACACAAAGGCACACACACACAAAACATGAAATTACAAAAGCACAACACGTACACACAAACCAAACCTTTTCACACCACATGGGCTTTTCTCCTCTTCCCACCACTGTGACTGAGGAATCCGCCGCGTGTGTATCAGACACGGCGTGCTCCTCAAACACG
>JAPMUY010002664.1:62500-67500 GCA_026901105.3 Galaxias olidus | reverse complement strand
ACACACACACACACACACACACTCAAGATAGGTGATTCAGTTCCGTAACTCCTGATGCTGATCCCCCTCAGTATACATAGATGTTTGATGTTATTTATGTGGTTATGGTTTTCCTCTGGAGAAATGTGATATTAGCATTCATCAGGATATTATCATAAAATCTTCATATTTAATGATCACAGATATGACAGTATACACACGATTTCCAGTTGCACTAAATCAATATTTTTTTGTTTCGGAGACAATCCTCTGACACTATCTTAACCTTTTAATACTATCTTTATATTGAAGCTGATAAATGACATCTTGTCCTCTCCCAGTGAACCGCCTCGGGGACTTCCGTAACGACAATGACCCCAACTGCACGTACGAGGGGGACAACAATGTGCTACTGCAGCAGACCAGCAACTACCTGCTGAGCTGGAGCCAGGCCAGACACCAGGGTAAGGCCTAACGCTAGCCCGCTCAACAGCACACACAACATAGTCAGGGCCTTAAAGCTAGCCCGCTCAACATCACACAACATAGTTAAGGCCTAACCCTAACCCACTCATCAGGGCTAGTTAATTCATTACAGACCAGCAACTACCTGCTGAGCTGGAGCCAGGCCAGACACCAGGGTAAGCCCTAACGCTAGCCCGCTCAACATCACACAGAACATAGTCAGGGCCTTAAAGCTAGCCCGCTCAACATCACACAGAACATAGTCAGGGCCTTAAAGCTAGCCCGCTCAACATCACACAACATAGTTAAGGACTAACGCCAGCCCGCTCAACACCACACAGAACATAGTCAGGGCCTTAAAGCTAGCCCGCTCAACATCACACAGAACATAGTCAGGGCCTTAAAGCTAGCCCGCTCAACATCACACAGAACATAGTCAGGGCCTTAAAGCTAGCCGGCTCAACATCACACAAGATAGTTAAGGACTAACCCTAACCCACTCATCAGGGCTAGTGAATTCATTACAGACCAGCAACTACCTGCTGAGCTGGAGCCAGGCCAGACACCAGGGTAAGGCCTAACGCTAGCCCGCTCAACATCACACAGAACATAGTTAAGGATTGTTAAGGATAGTTAATTTCACATCAGCAACCCTACCACAACGCAAAAGTGTTATTTTTGTAATTAGTCATAGTATGCATAGGTCAACGAGTGCTACTGCTATATTGAACACACGGTTTGTGTTGACAAATGTTATGTTCTCTGTTTTTTCACTGATGTACATTTTGTTTATGGTCGTCCTTCGGGCATTTGTAGATAATGTTAGGATCGAGTCCCCCTTGGGGTCTGTCAACTTCCTGGAGGACTTCAGGAACATCATGGAGACCAAGTTCACGGCGACGACCATGGAGGAGTGTATGGACTCTGCAGGTACACACACACACACGTGCACACACACACACACACACACACACTACCGTCACAAACACATCTCATCGCTATCCATAACAGCACGGGATGATAGAGCTCTTCTCTATATAGCTCTGATTGTTTACATTAGGTTTGCGGCGGTCCTGTTTTGTATTCTGGCGTTTAATGTAGCACTCTCTTAGCTCTTATTCAGGTGATTAGGGCGGGGACGCACCTATCTTATTTACCTGACTTGTGTTTTTTGTACCTTCTCTTGTTGAACGCACTATTTTGTGTAAGTCGCTTTGGATAAAATGCTAAAGGATTGTAATGTCATGCAATGCTCTGAGACGGCACTTCCACCTGGTGGTGTGTCAGTGTTTGGGTTTCCTTGGAGGGAACAGAACCTCTGGCCTGTCTCCAGGTAACGGTCAGGCTCCAAGTGTAACACCTGGTGTGGAAGGGGGAGCAGCAGCAGACCCCCGACAGACTTCAAAGGGCTGCGGCACTGACTGCCCCCCACCCCCCCACCCCCACCCCCATACCCTCCTCTGGAGGAGTCTGCGGAGATTTTGGTCAGCAAATCTCTCCCATTCGTCAGCAGAATGTCTCTCTTGGGATTGTGGTTTGTTTGACTTGACTTGGAGTATGAGATTTCAAATGGTAAATGGCTTGGATTAAGGAAATTGTGGGAGGCGCTTTTGTTCTGCTATGTATCTAGATAGCATTTATTTCAGATGTAGGAAAAGGGTGAAATATCAGGAGAGTTCTCAGAGAGCATTGTAAGACTTTCCCTATCTCGCACGCACACACACACACACACACACACGCACATGCACACACGCACGCTCTCACAGCAATGCCGGGCATTCAGACAGAAAACTGACGAAAATAAACATACCAGATGCAACATAGATTACCACACACAAACACACACACACACTGGAGAGCAGAACAAAATAACACAGTTCCCCACACACGGTCAACTTTCCTCCTCCCTCAACGTCCCTGTTTATCCTGTGAGGTCGAATGCCCATCCAAGGTAAAGTCAAGGCGGCTGGGAGGCAGGCAGGCAGTGAGGACGGCCCCGCCAGCATACGAGCCAAACGGGGCCTGCACAGCCTCGTCTCTGGAGGGTGAAGAAATGTGAACCTTGGCTCAGCCCCCCCCCACCCCCCCCCCACCCCCCATTACATATGCCAAACATCTGTGCTGTTTATTGACATCATAATCCCGCAGAAAGGTGACTCAGCCTCGTTGCCTAGCGACGCCGGGGCAAGGGCCTAACAGCCACCCCGGGGTCCCATTTTAAACGCCGAGAGAGGAGAAGAAGAAGTGGAGACGAACGGTGGCCATTTTGAGGGTCGTGTCGGTCACACTCTGTTGTTGCCTCGGTCACGTGTCACTGCCAAGCATGCGCATGTGTTTGCCATCAGGGAGGGGAGCGTGTACCGTTTATAGATGCAGGTGCGGGTTAGATAATGTTGTTTTTTAGCCTTATTGCCATCGGCGTGCAGACAGTGCATCATGGTGTAATGGGCTGGCTAACGGGGCGGAGACTATGCGGTTGTCATGGCAATATGCCATAAAATATGAAATATGCCATGCAATTGTCTCTGATGCGGATGAACGAATGGTGACTAGTAGGTTGACCTTATTAGTTCTTCATTACTGACACTTCACTTTCCATAAGGTTCTCATAGCCCGTGTCCAGTAATTTTTTATACATTTTAAGAAAGGTTTATACAGTATTCCAATTTGTTATTGTGGATTAGCTAAATGCGTCAACCGTAAAACCCTTCATATCCTCCGGATTGTCTAGAGAGTCGTGTGTTTGTCGTTACTGGCACACACTCGGCATACCACGTGAACGAGCTGTGAAAACACACCGAGCAACGTGGAAAGAATCTAGAGAAACGTATTTGATTGATGTTGGATGTTGTTGAATTATTAACGTCGTTAGCGATGTTTTAATCAGGTGCAATGTCTCCCTTCCCCTTTCTAAAGTCGTCCTGCAAATGTTAAGACCACTCACACGATTAAGACAAAACTAGCCTTTTTTATTCCTTGCACCTTGTTGCTTTCAGAGTTGACTTGTCGACAGGGCCAGAGGGTTGATTTACCCCATACTGCTATGTAATCAATGTGATCAGCGTGTTCATTTTAGTCCTGGCCTGTGCTTGCCTTTCTTAGCCCTGCAATGGAAACCAGACTGCTGCACCCTGGAGATTGTAACATTAGAGACCCTGACATCTCGATGACGACTCTTAACGGAGCGTTTTATTTTCCCCACCAATCGAGCCCCCGACACCGCCATCCTCTGTCCGAGCCCCACAAAGATTCAGATTCAGATTCAGATTCGGATTCAGATTCTGATTCAGACCAACTGTATTGATCCCATGAAGGGCAATTCATTTCATTTGCAGCTTACCCAGTCCATACACACGATAACAAAGACAAACAAAATAGTTATGTAAAGTAGTTCTATGTCAGAGGCCAAACGATCATCCTACATAGGTCCACAACGTCCACATATTCCGTGCCACTGGATCTCTGACATGTAGCTTCACAGCACAGCCTAATCCGTCTCCTCCGCCTCAAGCAGGTTGTGAGCTCCCGTCTGGCCTGAGTGTTTTAACAGAGCTCTGAAAGCCTGATCTAACCTGCAGGGTTTCCTCTTTTGTGTGTTGACCTCCTCAGTGCCGCTGGCGGCCTACAAGTGGCTAGTGTGTTTCCTCCTGAACGAGAGCCAGAGGAGGCTGACCCAGGAGAAGGCCTCTGGCAAGGCCAACTTTGAGGCCCGCAACTGCAGTCAGGTAACACACACACACACACACACACACACACACACAAACACACGGACACATGCATACCCTGTCAGACAGCTAACTGAATGAGTATGTGAAGGAAGGAAAGAGGAGAAGAGGAATGAAGGGGAAAAAAATTAAAGAGGACGGGGTTTTAAACGTTCTAAACGAAAGTGATAGATTCCGCTCTTTCCACGGAAGTCTTCTCCTCTTTCTCCCTTTCTCTCTTGCTCTCTCTCTCTCCATTTCTCTAGTAGTTGGTGGAGCATCACGAAGATGTAGGTGTCCAGTTTAAATCTGTCACGTCACGAGTCAACCGTAAGATAAAATGCATCCCAGGTCGCTGAAGTCTGAAGGTCATTTTAGAGAAACGTCAACTCAAGGCTTCAGCCATGCGCATTCCCAGACACATGGCCTCTATAGCAATATGAGGCATTTACGTACATTGCTGTGTTGTGACGGCAGCTATAGTTGAGTTGCACGTGGGCCCACTGTTCTTTTGAGTGTGTGTGTACGTGTGTGTCTGCGTGTGTGTGCGTGTGCGCGTATTTGGGTACTGTTCTGGTACATGAGTTCAACTCCAAAGTCGTACTTGTAATGGCACGTGCGACCCTGAAGGTGGGTCTGTTTTCTCCTGTTGACGTTTAAATAGCCAGACTGTTTTTACAGTCCTAGCCGAGCCTCAAGCATCTGGCTCACGTTATTATGTCATGGTGTCCTTCTGGGGACCAGGGTCATGGTGTGTGTGTGTGTGTGTGTGTGTGTGAGTGGGGGGGGGGGGTGTTTGTGCGTACATGTGTGAGTAAGATTACAGTATACTTTTCTTCTTCTTGACGGTGT
>JAPMUY010002664.1:45000-57500 GCA_026901105.3 Galaxias olidus | reverse complement strand
GAATTTACCGGGGGAGTTCCAGAAGAACAGGGGAAAACGAGGCTGCCAGTGTTCTTATGCCAGTGTTCTTATCCCCTGCCTTATATGCAGTCTCAGTACATTACAGGTGGTACAGATCGGGTCGGACCACTCCATCTGTTGGGACAGGGAGGGGTCAGGCAACAGTTCAGCGGAGTGGCTGGCTTCTACTATTTGTCTCCTCCGCCCCTAGTGCACAGTGCTCACTTAGAACAAATCACCTCAGAAATTAGAAACACATGGACTACGGGTTGTGTCTGTGTCTGTGTGTGTGTGTGCGCGTGTGCGCGCGTGCGTGCGTGCGTGCGTGTCAGGCAGAATTTCTCTGAAGCCCGTCCCTCTTTATACAACCGCTTTCCTGAAAATGTATTGAACTAGGACTATCTGCTCCGTAAAACTCCTAGACCTACAGGATTAGAGTGCAGTTGGGCGGCCGTCCAAGGTAGTGACTGTCTTTAATTAACTCTCGCTGATGAATACAGATGGTTCTGGATGGAGGGGGTGATACGAGGTGAAGTATTGGCTCGTGACCGGGGACTAAAAGTAAATTGAAAATCCTCAACAAATCCTTTTAAACAACTTTTGACGATTACTAAACTAGGTCCAAGCTAACACAGTTTAAACATTGGAAATAACCCAAAAAGGCTTTCAGGAATGACACCTCTTAGCGAGACAGTTATTTTTCAAACACACACTCGCATGTAGGAATGTTCAGTGATGATGACCAAGTTGCAGCATCAGTGGTTGGACGGGGTCGCCATACGCACATACTCATTTACACACACACACACACACACACACACACACAACCAAAAACATACCCCACTGGTTCTAATGGTCTCCCCTGTGTTCTCTAAGCTGTACAAGAACCTGTGGTCGACGGTGATGCAGGGCAACAAGGTGATGGAACGTCCGTCCTGGTGGCCAGAGTTCTGCTCCAACAAGCCCCAAGTGGGTTCTCTCCGGGCCAAGCTCTAGAACCTTTTTTGGTTCTCTGGTGCCTCTGTGGGGTAACGGGCAGGTCATGCCTAGCATGAAAAGATGATTTTAATTTTAATTTCATGTCATCTTTGTCATTTTTTTTCTCTTTCCACATGGTGAATAGCACTTTTTAAATATGACCAGCACTAATAAAGGTTTAAGGGTGTACAGTTTTTAAACTTTGTCCAATCCAGTATTAAAACAAACCAGTCTCTATTTTAGTATTAATTTAGTAACTATAAAGGGAAATACTCAAGAGATTGTTGTCCATGCAATGAACTGATTCAGAGTTGACTGATACTATTTTAAGTTGAGTTTCTTTTTATCATCATCAAATTTAAATATAAGGTTGATTGTACATACAATTTTGAGATGATTCATGGGTATGAGTTTTGATTGCCAAATAATATATATTGTAAATTATGTAAATCTATTGTACTACTTTTGACTTGACGCTGTGGAAATGTAATTAAGCAATATTGCAGACCTTCTGCCATCACTCTCTGAGAATGGGTTTGTAAAACATGAATGTAATAAAATGCTTTTAGTAATACAAGTTCATACACTCTCCTACTTCGTTATTTCCTTGTTCATATACCAACCTCAAGTAAAACAATGGAACATTTTTGTCCAAATTAAATAATGCCTGTAAGATTATATAATCAAAAGAAATGCAGGTCAACTTTAAGGTAACTTTTGTTAGTGCTGTTTTTAGACACCTATTTGTTCTTGTTTGGATTCTGTACTATCAACGTCCGACATGAAAACCAAAATCTGATTAAATCGTTCTGCACAAAACAGCCTTGATATGGTTTTCTTAAGTAGAGGTTTTAGTCTTATGAAAACAATTCTAAAACTCTCTGTGTTGCAGTAAGTGTGTCTGGTTTATGTACATTCATTTTCCAAGTTGTTTGAGTGAGCATACAGGGCAGTAAAGAAACCTTCAAACTTTTTAAAGTTATATGTAAATGACGACCCTCTGTTTTATCTTTCCCTTACCCTGTGGTCTGTTGCTTACTCTATGTATATTTCCTCCTATTCTATCCCCCCCCCCCTCGTTTGTCCTCCCCCCGTATCTCCCTTTTTAGGTTCACTGAGTAGGGATTACATGCATGACATCCCAGACCTGATTCTAGACCCACAACATTCAAAGTGAGAGGGAAAAAGAGAAAAATACATTTAGCGTGCGTGACGGCTGACTTGCCCACCTGGACTTTTTTAATTTGCAGTATATACATATTTGATATGTATATTTGGCAGCAACAGGCTGAGATTTTACTTTTCAAGCTCCATGTTGACATGAACACTCAATTCCTACTATGGACACATGGAAACCCCTTTTCCTAGCTTCCTGTTTGTCTGCTTTGTATAAATTAACTGCCATTGTTTGTTTATTAGTGGTGGAGTTGTGTCAGCACAAGAACACGAAGATGCGAGAGTAGTTTTTTATATCATAGCCTGTCCCTGTTTGCATTGATTCCATTATTTGTTGACATTATATTGTACATTTTTCAGTTTGAGAATTTAAGTAGGCCTATTGTTCAATGCAAGACGTCTGCTGTAATCAGTGATTTTCCAGCAATGGAATAAGACGCTTCACAACATGTTTGGTGAAATTTCTTTACATAAAAATACATTTGATACGAGGTGAATTTTTCAAAGACCTATTTCAACACTAATGATAATACATCCATTAACTTTACCGTTATCCTGTAAAAGAAGCGGACATGGACAGGTCGCCAGTCTATCTATAATGATGATACATAGTTCTAAAATAAAATGTGTCTCATACAACTTCTACTTGGATTTGTTCCATTCTTCCTTTCTTTCAAGACTTAAGCAGAATCATTCCCAGTACATTTTAGCAGTTCTACAATAAAAAAAATTTTTTAAGTAGAATTGTAGCTTGCCAAATGTCAATATGTATGAACCATTCACATTAGGGGGAAAAAGCTGTGACGAGTGACCAAGTTTCATGAACCAAAGTGTGATTTTTTAAATTTGATTATACAGTGTCTTGTCAAAGTATTTCAACATGGCCACTGATCTCACGGAATGGAAACCCCCCGCTTTCAAGTTGTCTAACTCTGCTTTCTGCGTAGGGATTTAGATCTGGCTCTCATAAAGTTCAGCACTGTGATAAGTAATGAGGTGCTGACCAATACTTATACTAATAATTACATACACTGTACGAAGAGGGAAAGCTACCCTGAGAACAGTTTGTGTCAAATATTGATGGGAGAATCAAGGAGACTTACTGTACGACAAATGGCACATGGAAAGCTTCTTTTTTAAAAGCTCAGTTTAGCTCCAATTGGTACCACATTGAAACAGTAAATCCTATTAGAGCCGAAGATTACAGGGGAAAGATGATGGAGACATATTAAATATACACGTATAAAAAATAATTTGTGTGTTAGAACCACACATGCATGGGTTTGATATAGTTTTCTGACGAAGCTATTTACTGTGGTCTGCCAATACCAACAGGGTCTGCAGCTGAATGCCTATTATCGTGGGATAATACCCTGTGTATCTTAGATGGCCTACAATCTCCAGACCTTTCCATAATGCCAAGTTCAACTGCCAAAACAACCAACTCAGTGCAACTGTTTCTCCCTCATGGTTTGAAGTTGCTTAAAAATAAACAACCTGGTGAATGAAGAATGTGGTGCTTATTTTTTATCGCAAAGAACTACCATTATTTTTGATTGGTAGAATGCTGGCAGGAGGATAGGTTAAGAAGGTATTTTTTTTTTTTTTTTTGTTACACTTCATGTGTTGGCTTGGCGATCAGGATTTCCATCCTTTAAAAAATAATGTGATATCTACATTTTAGAAACAAGGGTTCTTTGGAGTTGTCTTGAAGCTGCTAAAACTTCCACAAAAAAGTTTCTGCCTAGTTTTATACACATCTATAGAATTATGTTTTCTTAACACACATGATGCATTGGTGCTACTGTAATATACATTATCCAATATACAATAGCCCAAAACAATGAAGCACATGAGAAAAGTATGCATTTAGATAGAATTTGGGTTGAGAGTTGATACAGTGTGTCATTAACATTCTCAAGTGAGCATCTACACCAAAAGTAATATTTTACTTGTGCAAATTTAAACATTACTTTGATTTGACAGTCAAATTACTGAGCTCATCATATTCCTGTTATGCAAACCTAGAGAGCAGGGTCACCTTGACAACTGTTTATGTAAATACATTTCAATATCCTCATCTCATGATTTTGGGAGGAGAAAGAAAAGGTAGTCAGTTAAGAAAGATAAAGAATACTTCAAAAAAATTTACATGAAATAGTTGAGTTTTTATCAAATGAATGAATGAATGCAAAGAACAGGAAAGAGGTTGATATCACAGGTAGGACTTTTCTCAGTATTGTACAACAGGTAAGCAGACCAAGGTTCTGTGCATTGTGAGAGTGTCACAGTAGTGCAATAGGTTTTAGGCAGCTGCGAAGTCTTTAAAGTTAGAAAAAAAATACAAATATAAATGTTAATTGTGTATTTTTTCATATTCATGTTATTATATTTTATAAATTCATAAAATACAAAGTGATCAGCAAAAGCAAATCTGTATCAAATCAACATTTGATGTGACCACCCTTCGCCTTCAAAACAGCATCCCCTGCCTAAAACGTATGCTCAGTACTTTCCTTTAGATTGACATTCTGTATTCAGAATGTTTGGTTGTGTTTTAAATTAAACGAGATTAATGCATTTCCAGAAAAAGGAAATCTTCACCCAGAAACAAGGTCAGGGTTATGAGTTACAGTCCAGATACAATCCCCCTTTGTTTCTTTTGAGTTTCAGTCTTTAACTTGTATAATAATACAGTACAATTAATCCTTTTTTCAATCTTTTATAGAAATAAAAAGAAATGGAGAGTGGAATATTCTTTATTCTTTTGATCTCAGGTCAGTTTGCATTTAACTTTGAAATTGGCTTCAGAGAAGTGCAAGATAAAAGTGTATTGATGATATTATTGTTATTATTGTGTGTGTGTGTGTGTGTGTGTGTGTGTGTGTGTGTGTGTGTGTGTGTGTGTGTGGTTGCGGGGGGGGGGGCAGAGGAATACGAAGAGCATGCACTACGTCTGTTATATGGCAATTTCTGTAAATAAATGTGATCAATCTTGTGATCAATGTTGCTGCAAATGTTGGCCAGATGAAAAGAAACAATGATAGTATGTTGTGTGTAGGGCTCTCCACTGGAATCCTACATCACTATCATTTTGTCAAAGACCCCATGAACTGGGCCGATGCGCGTCGCTACTGCAGACAGAGGTACACTGACCTGGCCACCGTAGACAACACAGAGGAACTCAAAGAGCTTGGAAACGTTGTTGAAAGTGGTGTAGCAAGCGTCTGGATAGGGCTGTTTGACGATGTCTTTTATGGTTGGAAGTGGTCTGGCTCAGAGAACAGACTGGAAGAGGCACCTTTTAGGCCCTGGCTAAGTGGACAACCTGGCAATCATCTAAATCAACTTTGTGCGCAAGTTGGAAACGATGGGAAATGGTGGGATGAATATTGTAGTAAGAAATATCCTTTCTTCTGCTCCAATGGTAAGGACATCAGAGTAAAACACATAGATATGGGTACAACATCTGTCCAAAATTGAAACATTTTTCATAATGTCTTCTACTCTACTATATATAACCTTTTTGATACAGATTTTTATAGAAAATAAAATGAGTCCCCCGTTTTGCAGAATCCAACTCATTTGTCTATGTGAGTGAACAAAAGGCTTGGCCTGAGGCTCAGAGCTACTGCCGGCAGCACCACACAGACCTGGCCATGGTGACGAACCAGGCTGAGAACACGGTGATACAGGGGCAGATAGTTAGTGGATTGTATGCGTGGATCGGCCTGTACAGAGACTCCTGGAAGTGGTCAGACGGGAGTAACGGTTCCTTCCTGAACTGGGGGACTGGTCAGCCCTCTGGGACCAAGTTCTGTGTTCAGTCCATCAGTTTGTCCAGTCTGTGGGGTAACTGGGACTGCAATGACACTCTCAGCTTTGTCTGTTACAGTGGTGAGTGAAAAAAGCACATTCAGTGCCGCATCAACATGGGTTTTGGGCCGAATACTTTTACATTTAGTCAACTAACTAGTTCATGTTGAACCTTGTTTCCACAGGCAGCCATTGGAACCATATTAAAGGTTACCTTTGTTCTTAAGTGACAAAGGTGCATCCAGTAACTAATGTGTTTTGTGTTTCTTTAGTGCCTGTGAAGAAGCAGGTGGTGCGAATAACGCTGAGGCAAAAGGAGGGCAATGTGAATCTGAAAAAGGGCGACGTCATGGAGGCCATTTTGCAACAGGTAAGTCAGCCTGTGTGTTCAGTACTTCATTTAAATGTATTGTATAATCAAGACGCCTATGTGGAGAATCTTTATTAGAGTAATTATACAAAACATTGAATTTATATACTGAACATAATAAATGAAGGACCATTTGTTGTAGTTGCTTTATTATACAGGAATGTAACATATTACATTTCTCTGCATTCTCTGAATGCATCTCAGATCGAAAAGAAGCTCAGAGAAAATGTGGGGACTGAAGAAGTCAGACTGACATGGAGAGAGCAGGTCGATGGGACTGTCTTCCACAAGGAAGAGGAATGTGATAAGAACTAATAGAAGTCTGTGGTAGCCAACATGATTTACATATCTAGTTATTGACTTAAAAAAATACCGCTTTGATGATAATCCTTTAATTAACACAAATATTTTGTTTGAAATGAGAGTAACTTTACACTAACAAACGATACATACTGTAAGTCTGGAAATGTGATTGAAAAAAACAAAACATTGCAATGTGTGCGGGGTTGTATTTATATTATATATTTATAATGTTTATTTTCAGACTTTTTGTATGTATAGTCATTAGTCATGCATTCTATTGAAAAGAGTAGCACAGTGCCTGTTTTGGAAAAACAAATTCAATAAATAAAAACAAATCTCAATAACACGCTTGATGAACGTTTTTACAAAACATATTACATGCTTTTACATAATCTAAAAATAGAATTATGTATTAAGGAAACCAATTATGAAAATATGAAAGTACTACATATGTACAGTATATGTTGTTACTCACACTTCTTCCATGTTCTGAATCTTCTTTTGAACTTCGAAATTACTTCACCTGATTTCACCTGGCTAGAAAAATACCATGCCATGCACAGCCTGTTAACTTAATGTGAGCATAGCAGTTGATATTTTATACGGATTCAGCCTGTGTGCATTTGAATGCTGGATGTGTTGGTTTGTGAAATTTGATAGATGAGTTGGAGTGGCAACCCCTGTGGAGAGGCCTGTATTTTTTTATTTTATTTTTTTTCAACCGCTGACTATCTTTTGTCCATTTCTAGTCACATTTTCAAAGCTCAGTCAAAAATTAGCACAACATCCGTCTTTGTGGACTGCACCTTTAGCACGATTAAAGCACAGAATATACAATCAATGTACACGTTTCTAAAACGCCTACTCTCCCCCGTCCAACCATTCCTCTCCCTGGTCCAGACATACTTTTTTTCTGACATCTATCCTTTGTGTTGTTCTGTATCCACAAAATCCACAAAATAAATCCAAAAGGTCCACCTTTTTTTGTGCATATCCATGACGCCAGGTTGAACTTTCATGACAACCAACTCAGCATAACTGTTTCTTCCCCATCATTTCAAGTCACTTAAATATAAACAGAATGGTGAATGAACAATGTAGTGTTCATTTTTTATCCCAAAACAAACTTTGATGCTCGCAGGAGAACATGTTAAAGTATTCAAATACTTTTAAGAATGAGGAAAACTCCAAGAGTGTTGGCTTGGCGGTCAGGATTTCCCTCCTTCAAAAACAATGTTATATCTATATTTTAGAAACTGGTGTTCAATTGTTGCTTCTTAGATTTAGATCTGACTCGAGCGTGTGTTTCCACAGTAACACCTCTATTGTAGGATGACAATAAGTGAGTAGACCTGGAACCCAAGTCTTTGAAGATGGCTTTAAAGTTAAACACGTTTTAAGAGTCACCAGCAATTCAGTCATCTCAATTCTGACGTTCACCTCCAAGTCTTGTCATTTTCACATATTCTATAATTGGCTGCTTCGGTTGACCTGTGTAAACTCTTTAGGGTTGATTTCAAAGGTAGAGTAGATATTTATACCACTATTTAAGCTCCATGACTGGTCAATGAAGCGTGGACCACTTTTCCTGTTCCACTGAATCAACAATCAACAAACAGGCTTTTAGTCCAACTGTAGCTATAATTGTTTGGAGTTGTCTTGCAGCTCATGAAGCAGACTATCTATCACGGACATAAGCAAACTATTCACAACGTCGTCCAGACTAGAATGAGTGCCTGCATGCCAACGTTATTCATCACATGTTGTTCACTGCCCTTCCCCTTCAGGAAAGTATAAATCGTATAATGGCATGCATGAGAGTATAAAGAAAACTCAGTACATTTCTGGACCTAGGAAAGCACATAAATACATTGACCCAAGCGTGATTACGATGGAAAAACACAACCCTAAAGTCTGCTAGGATTTTTTTATCATGTAAGCCATAGGGGGTTTCCTTGCGTATCATTGCGCTTACAAAATAGCTGTGGAATGTTTAGCATTGGCTCTTAATCAGCGTTTAGCCTTGTTTTCACACAATCACGGTATTGTGGTGTGGTATAGTATATCGCTCTTAGTCTCGCTGAAAACAATTTCCCCAGATCTACTTCTATAAATAATGTATAGTTAGGTATGGATAGTGTTGCAATATCGTAGTCATTTCTGTAAGTTTAAGAACACTTTATTTAGAAAGAAAAGTCAAGAAGTAAAAAAAAAAAAGACATGAAAAAAGGTCATAAAACAGAAAGCAATCTTATCACTCCCAAAGACTGCCACAGGCTATTGTTATGGCAACACCTTTGTATACATGTAAACATTTGATTTGGTTTTGATAAACACAGAAATGAGAAAAGATGTAAATGAAGGTACCGATTCTATTTGAGCTACCGGCACAAGTATAGAGCATAACAGCAGAATTCAGCAGAAGTGAGATATCTGCAGAAATATGCTCACATTTTGTCCTTTGTCACAACAGAGTACACTGATCTCAAAACAAACAATTGATGAACAGAGATCTCCCGTTTGTTTGTTCTGAATGAAAATACAAGGCAGTATTCAACATACAGGAGCAGTGTGTAAAAATGGAAAGATACATTGTTGGTATTGGGCTAGTATTGCACTATTGCACTAATAGTGCACTATTATCTCATCGAACAAATGTGCACTGCAAGGTACAATGCAGACAGACAAATGATGACAACGATTAAAATGAAACAAACAAAATATCAAGCGTCTCATTATGCAAAAATACTCAAAACAACCCGGAAGTGTTTAAAGAATGAAATGTCCAGGGATGTGTGTCGTCTAACGTCCATCCTCAGCACCAAAGTTATATACAACCGCCCTTTTGTTGTGACTTTGTTTTCCCATGAGGGTCTGACTCTGGAGTTGGGTTGTCAAAACTTGTAATCCTCTACCCTTTTGGAAGGTTCTGACCCAGGTTTCAACCCCTCCGAAAGAAATACACTTTCAAAACAATCTCCGTGGTGGGGTTACTAGGGTCCCTTAACAAATCGGGTCTCGTCAAATTCCATCGTCACGTCGCTCCACAACCTCGCTGTGACCCCTCCGGTCGTCGTGGTTACTGCATGATGACGTCGGGCTCGATGTTGAAGAGCAGGTCGTCGTTGCCCCTCCTCACCTCCAGCAGTAGAGCCGTTTCCTCCGTCAGCGCCCCCTGTAGGTCGGCTGTGGTCTCCAGGGGACGGCCGTTCAGTTTCACGATGATGTCGCCGTCCCGGATGCCACCTCTGTAAAATATTATAAATATATGATATGATACGATATATGGTATGGTATGTTATGATATGATATGATATGATATGATATGATATAATATGACATGATACGATACGATACGATACGATACGATACGATACGATACGATACGATACGATACGATACGATACGATACGATACGATACGATATGATATGATATGATACGATATCACATGATACGATATATGGTATGGCATGGTATGGTATTGTATAGTATGGTATGGTATGGTATTGTATAGTATGGTATGGTATGGTATAGTATGGTATTGTATAGTATGGTATGGTATTGTATTACATGATATGATATGAAATATGGTATGGTATGGTATGGTATGGTATGGTATAGTATGGTATGGTATGGTATGGTATAGTATGGTATTGTATAGTATGGTATGGTATGGTATGGTATGGTATGGTATGGTATGATACGATGTCACATGAGATGATATGGTATATGATATGGTATGGTACGGTATGATATGAAACGCCATGATAATATACATTTACCTACAAAAAGGACTTGAGTTCACATGCTCATAGCGCACATAGAATGTCAACAAAAGAACGTCAACAAAAGAACGATCCATCCTTGTCCATCTTTGGTCTCTCCATTTTAAGAAGAATGAATTCAGCTTTCATTGATTTTTTGCAACTCTTTCTTGTGATCGTGATTGTCCCAATATTAATATAATATTAATATTAATATAACTCTCCATTTTAGGGTATTATTATTATGTCGACTCACTTTTGTGCAGGTGAGTGAGGCACCACCTCATGGACGTAGATGCCACTGATGACATCGGGGAAGTCGGGGTTCTGCTGCTTCAGCTCCTCAACCAGCCTGGAACACACGCGCACACACACACACACACACACACACACACACACACACACACACACACACACACACACACACACACACACACACACACGTACACGCACAAACACGTGAAAGAGAGTAAACCACATCATAATCATTAACACTTTTGTTAATACTCTCATTCATATTTATTTAAAACTTACTAACCCCTCTGTTATGGTCAGCATCCTGATGCCAATGAACCGCTTCTTCACTGATCTCACCTCTATCAAAGAAACAATAAGATTTCAGAAAAAGAAAAAAATACATAATTTAACTTAATAATGAATCATTCAACTTGACTTAACCCACAGCGCCAGTCAAAGTTTTGGACACACTTTCCCATTGAAGTGAATGGGAAAGAGTGTCGAAACTTTTGACTGGTACTGTGCATCTAAACAATTGAAAGCAGAACAAAATGGAGGGGTAACAGTCACAAAATGGAGGTTGTTATAGTGACCTTTGCCCTGCTTGTCCAAGGACTCGTTGAGGAAACGAGTGATCCTGTCCGAGGGGATGGCGAAGGAGATACCAGCCGCTACCTTCAGAGTGTTGATGCCGATCACCTCTCCATCCTGACACACACAGAATGATAATCCTTTAAGCATGTCTACATTACATTACACTCATTAAGCATTACATTTACGCTCATCTGTGTCTACAAGATACATGCTGAAGGTACAAATTCTGTCATTGTGAAGTCTGTATGGCAGATTCCTGTTAATCAATAAACTGTAACAATGACAAAAAATATATGTATAGCACACTTTCAGAACTTTAGTTTTTATTTTATATAAGTGGTTTAACAAATGGGTCTAATAATGAAATCTGTCAATACCAACTTGGACTGGCTTGCAAATTATTGTCAGAGATCGACGAAGAATGTCAAGGAGAAAACCAGTACCAGTAAAGGGTAAAAAAAAAACAATTTTAAACAACAAATGAAATGCTCACCAAATTTACAAGAGGTCCACCAGAGTTCCCATACTGTGAACAGACAGCGATGCTGCTTAGTCAATCATGTAGCATAACTTGTTGCTAAAGAATAAAGTATGCCAATAAATATTGTTAGAGCAAGGGCAGCCATACTTTGATACAATCGCTCTTTATGGGTGTTTTTGTGTGTTTGTTTGTGTGTGTGTGTATGTGCGTGTGTGTCCTCACATTAATGATAGCATGCGTCGGTATGCAGTTGTGTGTGTATGTGTGTGTGTTTGTTTGTGAGTGTGTGTATGTGCGTGTGTTCTCACATTAATGATAGCATTCCTCCGTAGTTAGTAGTTTGTGAATGTGTGTGTCTGCTTGTGTGTGCGTGTGTGTGTGTGTGTGTGTGTGTGTGTGTGTGTGTGTGTGTCCTCACATTAATGATAGCATCCGTCTGTATGTAGTCCATGTCTGAGTCTCTGATGCCCAACTCCTTCCCATCTCTCTGGGCGGTGCTCACAATCCCCGTGGTAACGGTGTTCTGGAGGGCAAAAGGGCTGCCGATGGCGACCACAAACTCCCCTGGCCGGAGGTCAGCAGAGTGGCCTAGCAACAGTATCCTGAGCTTTTTCTGTCAGCGAGATAGAGATGAGTGGACAGAGGGGTAAGGTAAGCAGGTGGAGTTTGAGGCAGGCAATGGGTGGAGGAGAGATTGAGTGAACAAAGGAGAAGAGAGAATGGAAAAGATAAAGGGAGTTTGTGTGGAAGAAAATGAGAGTCGGACAAAAGAAAAAAAA